>SNQJ01S0041780.1:77360-89358 GCA_010110895.2 Picea sitchensis
TTGATTCTAGGGCCCTGCCATTGCAGCACTCTAGAACCCTTCCCTCTTGTCTTTAGCCTATTGCTCCTTCAACTTTGCATCCTCTCCTTGAATGACTCCATATACCCTTAGGCATTGATCTTAGACACACAACGTTGAAGTCCTAGTGTCCAAAACAACTCTCAAAACTTTGAATTTTGAAACCGTAACTAACCAAACTAACCCTAACTAGGCTGACGTCATAGTTGGTTATCTCATCTTGACGCAACAAACATTGATAATAAGCAATTGGATGATGGTCAAAGGCATTTATTGAGTGAATGATTGATTGGATATATTGTTTGTTGCATCATCTCAATAGTTATTGGTGAATTGATATTTTTACATTGTTATATTGACAAAACGTTGATCTCATTAATATCTGTTATTTCATTGCTTATATATAATTGTCGGATAGTCACACGAAGTACTAACCCTTTGAGTTATAGCCTGCATATATATATATATATATTGTATTGTTGTTGTCTTGTTTCGGGCAGGTGTTTTCATTTGGGCATACACTTCATTTATTGGCTGATTAGCCGGACTTTCTGACCTTGGTGGTAACCTGTGAGGAGGAGCTTTTCCCTTGACTTTTATACTTTAACCTCTTCAAAACCCCAGGTTACCGAGGATGTCTCCCCTAGGTTAACCTCCCTAAATAGAAAGAACCTCCCCATTGAGGTGACATTGGGTGGGGAAGGTTCCTGTTTCGCCAATTTGGCCTTTATCCTTTAGCCTTTTTGACCTAGTTACAAACTGTGCGATAACAGGCATCACACCCTCTGCAATATACAAATTGACTACTGGATTCTGACATTGTCCGCTGTTCCGTGTTACAAATTATGCATTCAAATGTTCGGAGCGATACAATTTGAATGTCGGGGCCTCGCGTCTTATGGAGAGACCTTGTCAGCCTATTTTGGATCCTCCTGTTGTTGGGTTCACGAAATGTCCAATTCTTGGATACTATTTCGGGTTGGCGCTTTCAAACTCTGTTGATTCTTGTTCCGTAATATACATCTTACACTTGAAATTTTCGTTCTCTACAATTCCACTGTGCACTCAGCCCTTATTCCCTTTTCTTCTTCCCGTGTGTTATCGCCTTCTAGTTATATACTTAGTCGCCTTTCTATGATCATGGGTTCCAGCGTTGGCGGGCTGACATATCTTCATTTCCATCTATATCCTCACATGACGAATCCGACCGATCGTTGTTCCTTTCCATACTTAGCCAATTTTATGGCCGCGCTTGGCGGGTTGGCGCTTTCGAACTCTGTTGCTTCTTGTTCTGTGATATACATCTTGAACTCAAAACTTTCGTCGTCTAGAATTCCACTACGGACTCCTCGAACTCGCAAGCTTCATTCTACCATGGTTCACAAATGTTTCAAAGTATTTGTCGTTGCCTTCCATCCCCACTAACTTCCTGTCGTTCCTAATATACATTGGTTGTGCTCTGACTAGTGACAACTGAACAATTGGCATCCGGCCCTCCGCAATATACAAATTGACTACCGAGTTCACATCTTGTACTCAAAATTTCCATGATCTACAATTCCACCGCGGACTCCTTAGTCCTTTTTCCCTTTTCTTCCTCCCGTGTATTATGGCTTTCTGGTTTTATACTTAGTCGCCTTTCTATGATCGCGGGTTCCAACGTTGGCGGGCTGACATATCTTTTTCTCCATTTATATAATCACATGACGAATTCGACCTACCGTTGTTGCTTTCCACACTTACCCAATTTTATGGCCGTGGTTGTCAGGTTGGCGGTTTCGAACTCTGTTGCTTCTTGTTCTGTGATGTACATCTTGCACTCAAAACTTCCGTGATCTACAATTCTACTGCAGACTCCTCGAACTCGCAAGCTTCACTCTACCACGGTTCACAAATGTTTCAAAGTATCTGTCGTTGCCTTCCATCCCCACTAACTTCTTGTCCTTCCTAATATACATTGCTTATGCTCTTACTAGTGATAATTGCACACACTAATACGAAATAGTTCACATTCGGCCCTCCGCAATATACAAATTGACTATCAGGTTCCGACATCGTCCCCTCTTTCGTGTTACAGATTATGCATTCAAATGTTCTGAACGATACAATTTGACCGTCGGGGCCTCACATCTTCTGGGGAGACCTTGTCAGCCTATTTTGGATCCTTGTGTTGACGGGTTCACGAAATATCCAATTCTTAGTCATTGTTTCAAGTTGGTGCATTCGAACTCTGCTGCTTCTTGTTCCGTGATATACATATTGCACTCAAAAATTTTCATGATTTACAATTCCACCGCGGACTCCTTAGTCCTTTTTCCCTTTTCTTCTTCCCATGTATTATCGCTTTGTGGTTATATACTTAGTCGCTTTTCTATGATCACGGGTTCCAATGTTGGCGGGCTGGCATATCTTCATCTCCATCTATATTCTCACATGACGAATCCAACCGACCGTTGTTCCTTTCCATACTTAACCAATTTTATGGTCGCAGTTGTCGGGTTGGCGCTTTCGAACTCTGCTGCTTCTTGTTCCATGATATACATATTGCACTCAAAATTTCCGTGATTTACAATTCCACTGCGGACTCCTTAGTCCTTTTTCCCTTTTCTTCTTCCCATGTATTATCACTTTGTGGTTATATACTTAGTCATTTTTCTTGATCGCGGGTTCCAGCATTGGCGGGCTGACATATCTTCATCTCCATCTATATCCTCAGATGACGAATCCGACCGACTGTTGTTCCTTTCCATACTTAGCCAATTTTATGGCTGCGATTGTCAGGTTGGCGCTTTCAAACTTTGCTGCTTCTTGTTTCGTGCTATACATCATGCACTAAAAACTTCCGTGATCTACAATTCCACCGCAGACTCCTCCAACTCGCAAGCTTCATTCTACCACGACTCACAAATGTTTCAAAGTATATGTCGGTGCCTTTCATCCCCACTAACTTCCTTTCCTTCGTGATATGCATTAGTTATGCTCTTACTAATGATATACAAATTGCCCTCTGGATTGTCCTATCATACCCTCTTCGTTGTTACGCGTATTGCACTCAAAAAGTTCTGAGACATACAATTTGACCCTCGCGCCCTCACCTACAATGGTTGTACCTTGTAACCCTATTTTGAAGCTGCTTTTTCCCACACCCACGACCTTCGTACTTTCTTAGTATGCAATTAGAAACCTTTCATGGTAACAGTTGACCATGCAGGAACCGTCAACGTTGTCATTAATGAGCGAAACGCTCGAGGAGATCTCCCATTATTACGCATTAAACCAAGATGCGCGGAGAGTTATTTTGTCCCTTCCGATTGTTCATCTCGAACACGTGTCGTTGTGTTGGCCCGCTCAAGAAATCTACAATGCTTAATCGCTCATTGTCATATCCGCCATGTTCGCATTTCTATGTATGCAATTACTAGTGTTTAATGTTAACAACACATCATGCAACAACCATCCAAATTGTCATTAATGAATGAAAGTCTCGAGGAGATCTCCCATTCACACGCATTGGACCAAGATTTGCACATGGCTATATTATCCCTTCCAACTTTTCATTTCATTCATCGTCTGGAGCAAAAAACGTTTTTGTAGACTTATGGCAGTAGGTCGACAATAGTTTTGTGGAGATACAGTAAATATCTTCGGACATCGGGACCAGAAATTCCAGTGGTCTAGGGCATACTTTTACTATTCATCCCATTTCGCCCAGAACGAAGTGATTTGGACCTCTGGAATCGCTCGTGCAGGCTACATCCCTGAGGTTTTTGACTGTAAAGAGGTGGTCTCTTGGTGCGCTGAAAAATATATTCCAATCCAAAGAATTATTCCACTGCGTGACCATTGTCCTATTTCTTTGTCACCTCAAGTCTTCCACAAGATGTTAAAATTGTCGGAGCCAACATTGACGTTCAGAGGACAAGACTACAAGCAGTTCCTAGAAAATCATGATAATGGGTTGGACATCTTAGCCGAGTTCCTCGAAGACCCGACAACAGTTCCTGAAGATATCACAAAGTTGCAGGTAAGTTCCTTTAGAAATCCATTCCGGGAAATTGCTTGGCAGTTTACAAGAATAACGGGACATGCATCCACGACAAGCATTTCCCATATAGTTATTTATATTTTTTATTTCACAGTCAAGGAACAATTCATTTTCGATTGGGGGAAGCTAATTTCCATTGAGATATGTTCCCAGTTGTCACGATTCAAAGAATCAAATAAATTTTATATGTCATCCTACTTGATTTTCGCAATAGTGCATTGTTGTCCATTTCCAAAACTTTCTCTTTCCAATAAAATAAACCGTGGATTCGACCCAGTAACATTCTGGTACCAGGCCCTGTGGAGGCACAAGGCCTCCCATTGTTTTTATGAATTTTTTAATGGATTTGTCTCAGTTTTCAAAGATTTTTTGTTAGGGAAGGATGCTCCACGGATGTTTGTCCAGGCAACCAAGTTTTTGAACAGGAAGGGCACACTTGAACAAAAGGAAAATCACAGTGTACTCATGGTCTTTGGCTCTAAGGAAAATCCTGCTTTTCTTCCATGCCACATCACAGACAAGATGTTTGTTGCAGAAATAACAAGGCAATACAACCATTGGTTGCATTTTTCTATGACAAGAAAAAAAAACAGTTCATTCCTCTACCCTGGAAAGTCGGAGACTTCGTGTGCAGAAACGTCAACAAGATTGACGAATTTGCCGGCCATTTCAAGAATTTGAACCTAACGTATGCTGGAAGGCTAAAAGGGTTCGACCCTAATGGGATTTTTTGAGAACATTTATTGGCAGTTGGCTTTAACAACTCTTTTATCCATAGACACCTGACCGAAGACAGGGACAGTGACGACAACAATCCTGCTTCTGGCGATTGTGACGCATAGACATTGCAAAGCGCGACTGAATTGTAAAGACAACAGGGAAAAGTATCCAGTGAGAAGAGTACCTAGTCCCCCGCCAGCACTCCCAAAAGCACGACATCATGGAGCATCGCTTCAATGGCACACCCCAGTAAGAAAGCAACCCAGAAATCTTCGAACGAAGGAGGAGATAAGAATCCTCCTCGCATAAAAATTGATAGTTCTCACAAAATTCCACTGACGAAGAAGAGAAAAAATAATGCAGGGCAGGCGGAGGAACCCGAAATTGAAAGTGAACAGGTGCAACTTGAAATTGAAACTGAGCACATGCAGAAAATTGGGTCGTCCACAATGGAAATAGCTGAGACCGAAATTTTTTACGAAGATGAATCCTTCGTATTCCAAAGTGTTGTTTTTGATAGCCAATCTAAAAGTATGGTCATTGAAAAGAGAGATGTAACAAACAGGAAAGACAAATCTCGTGCAGAGATTAACTTTAGGAAAATGCAGCCATCCCAAATCTCCCTATTTCACCAAGTAACCGGTGATGCTCTTCATGATTCCATTGGAGGAATTGAGACGAAAAATGCCAGACTGAAAGACCGCCTCAACGAATTTGAGCAGGCTTTCATTGCAACCCCATAATTTGCCAGTCCTTTAGCTAAAACCGTGCCTGCTACCACTGCAGCCAAGATGAAAGTATCCTCTACCCTCCTTGCATGCTCTAGAGCCCTTCTAGACAATAACATCAACAAATGAATGGAGCTAGTTACTGAAGCTTGGGAAACATCGCAAAATTTAGTTTCCTTCATAAAGAAGGCAAATGATTTCCTTGAACATTTGGAGGCGAATTTAAAAAATGATCAGCGTTTCTGTGAAGAGGTGCTGACCCATTTTGCCAACCATGTCGTCAACACATCATAACTGAAAAGAAGAGAAGAGAAACTCTCCTCCCCAAAGCAGACCAAAAAAGTAAAAGCATGCTGGCAAAAGAAAGTTAAGAACCCGGAGCTCATTATCGAATCATGTAAACAATCCATATCAGAAAAGGAAGATTTATTCACAAACCCGATCCAAATAGACTTAGTTGGAAGCACCAACGAGGTTCAAGACCCAAACTTCATTCTCAAATGCTTGTCAATGACCAAAGAAGCCTTCCATGAACAACTTGATATTTTAAAGGGGTTGTCTTTCAAAAAGTTTTACGGCATAGTTGAACATTGTATAGATGAGATCGAGCGCTGGGTACTAGACTATGCGACACACAATGAAGAAATTGAACAGAGTCTGCATAGTATTTCAATGGATCTAAGGAAATTAGAAAACGACCTTTACAACATAGAAATCCAGGATGAAATCAACATGGCCCCCATGAAAAGCTACATCGAAGAATGGCTCCAACAGAGAATGGACAACCTCGTCCAGGAAGGGCAACAACCGGTCGACAAGACTCCACTAACCATCGACGACAGCAACAAAAATGCATCGGCCTCATAGTAAGTCTATATTGGCATCTTCTTTTCTTTATCATTCCAGTTTAAGTCTATATTGTCATCTTCTTTTCTTTATCAATCCAGTTATTACCTCTTTAAATAGAAAACTGTAACCAAAGACTCATAACTTCCAATTTCTTCTTTTCAGGTCTTCCTCTCTACTGTCGCGCACTTCTTCTTTCGACATTCCTAATTCTTGTACTTATTTCTTTTTATGGTCCGCGAGAGCCCCAATCCCAGTCTATATGACAAACACATTTAAATTTCCAGAAATATGTAACAAACATTATTAATTTTTGATAAATTTCAAAGAAAACTGATTCAGGAATGCCTTTATTGTATACTAAATTTTGGGTGTCCAGGAACCTTTGTTGTTTGTTCCAAAGAAAACTAATTCGGTAATGCTACATTTTTTGTGTCCTATTGTATGCTAAATTTTTTTGGTCAGGGAACCTTTGTTGATGTAACAGACGATACTAATTTCAAAGAAAACTAATTTGGTAATGCCTTTGTTGCACGACGTTGTTACTGTTCTATTGTATGCTAAATTTTTTGGTGTCCAGGAACCTATAATTTGATAAATTTCAATTTTTCTTGTGTCCAGAAGCCTTTGTTTTAAAGCAAACTAATTCGGGAATGCTAATTTTTTTTTGTTTTTGTCCATGAACCTATGTAATAGACGTTATTACTATTTTATTGTATGCTTTTAAATGTTGATGCAATTTCCAGAGATGTGTAGTAGACATTATTAATTTTTGATAAATTTCAAAGAAAATTGATTCGAGAATGCCTGTCCAGGAACCTTTGTTGTTTGTTTCAAAGAAAACTAATTCGGGAATGCTAGATTTTTTTGTGTCCTATTGTATGCTAATTTTTTTTTTCTCCAGGAACCTTTGTTGATCTAACAGACACTATTACTTTCTAAGAACACTAATTTGGGAATGCCTTTCTTGCACGACGTTGTTACTATTCTATTGTATGCTAAAATTTTTGTGTCCAAGAACCTTTTAAATGTTATTGCACGACGTTCTTACTATTATATTGTATGCTAAACTTATGGTGAGCCTTTCTTGCAGGACGTTGTTACTATTCTATTCTATGCTAAATTTATGGTGTCCAGGAACCTATAATTTGATAAATTTCAATTTCTTTTGTGTCCAGGAACCTATAATTTGATAAATTTCAATTTCTTTTGTGTCCAGGAGCCCTTGTTTTAAAGAAAACTAATTTGGGAATGCTAATTTTTTTGTGTTTTTGTCCACGAACATTTTTTTGTGTTTTTGTCCACGAACCTATGTAATAGACGTTATTACTATTCTATTGTATGCTAAATTTCTTGTTTTATGTTTTTGTCCACGAACCTATGTAACAGACATTATTACTATTCTATTGTATGCTAAATTTCTTGTTTTGTGTTTTTATCCATGAACAATTTTTTGTGTTTTTGTCCACGAACCTATGTAACAGACGTTATTACTATTCTATTGTATGCTAAATTTCTTGTGTCCAAGAACCTTTTAAATGTTGATGTAACAAATGTTCTTACTAGGAACCTTATTATTATTGTACACTAAATTTCTTTTGTCCAGGCTCCTTTTAAATCTTTCATGTACTATCAAACTTAGATACTAAGAACCTTTGTTGATGTACCAGACATTAATATTTTTTGATAAATTCCAAATTAAACTAATTTGAGAATACTAAATTCTGCATGGATACCACATGTACTTCAACTTGCTAACCATGTGTCTGTACTCTGTCACATTTATTCCCATTCCAACCTGGCAGGGACTACGTTGCCATGCAACACTTATTAAAAGATGTCTTTGGTGTAAGTTAGAGATGTGTTAGTAGAGGTGCACCTATACCACCTTAATTTGCTTCTAAGTTAACATTCCATTACTTATGAAAGAGAATATCGAGCTTCAAAATAATGCTTTCAACCACGAGTTAGTGGTGAGGTAGGTGGGAGTGGCCTTCAAGCTATTCATGAACCTAACTCCTACATAGTAAATGGAGACTTAAAGGTGGCATGTTACCCTCTTTTGACATGCAAACATTGCTAGTTTACATTGAGTCTCTAACATTATTGAAAGTTAATATGGGTGGTTAAAGAAATCATGAAACCACAAAGTACCAAAGGTAAATTAATCTTGCAAAGGAATAGGAATGGTCACCATGCAAAAGCATAAGGGGTCCTGGTTTGGATCTAATTTCTAACATTTTTTATGGACATTTTTATGCAAAACAAGCAATCAACGATTTTCCCAGTATGAGAATTTATTACAATGAAGTGAATACATCTCACATGTCGCGGTGATTAACCTTCGACTAAGTAGTGGCAATTGGGGGATATTTATTCTTTTAAAGTCACTAAGGAATTTCATCAGTTCCTTCCCATAATAAATGGCTACCGTATGTGAGTGACCAGTCCACAGGGGGAAAACATGCCTCTGGGGGGATTTAAACATGGGTGGAGTTAAGTAAAATAAAAAATTATCTCATTAATGTCCATTTAAACCAATTTGGCTTATTAAGCATGCGTTAAGTCCCTTTGATAATGGAGGGAAACCAACTCTGGGAGAGAAAACACCTTCTCTGATAGACACACAAGGGGCTCTACACCTGCCGAGGTGAGCATAAGTTGTTTACATGGTGGTGGTATGATCCAACGCCTTAAAAGATGATAAAAAGTCAATGATTACAGTCCACTTCGAGGGGGAAACCTCCTCTTACAATATATCCAATTCATAATACAATATGAGATGAGATTATATAATCCTAAGACTAGGTCTCCTTGGTATATATATATAGGAGACAAAGGGTACAATTATAATGAAAGGGTACCATGAAGGGTTCTGGCCGACGTACAATTATAATACTATAAATGTGATAAGTCAATATCTAAGACTTAATAAGGGGATTTACACATAAAATGGGGCTTTTTCTAGGTCTTAACATGCCCCTCCCCTTCAAACCAATGTTTTTCTCAACACTTGACTAACTGTGGGTGTTTTTGCATGAAGAACTAATAGTGTTATGTTGCCTCTTCCATTGGTAGGTTCTTCCATTTGACGAGGTACTCTATGATTTCTCGATTTCTCAGTTGCTTAATCCTTGTTTCAAGGATGGTTTCTGGTTCTAGTATGATTTTCCCTTCTTCATTAATCTCTAGTAAAATAGTTTAGATTGGCATCTTGTTTTTTATTACCTTCTTTAAGCAAGAAACATGGAAGATTGGATGAACACGTGAAGATGGAGGCAACTCCAATTTGTAAGCCATACTTCCATTCCTTTGCAAAACCTTATAGGGGCCATAATATTTGGGTGCTAATTTAGTGTCCTTATTTTTTTGCTTGAGGGACATCTATTTATATGGTTGTAGCCTCATATATACTCAATCCCCCACTTCAAATTCCCTTTCAGTGCGATGTTGATATGCTTGTTGTTTCATCTTATTTTGTGCCATAACCAAGTTGTCCTTCAATAATTTGAGAACCCCTTGTTGGTTCCCTATGTGGTCCTCCACTGCTTGAACCTTTGTATTACCTTTCAAGGGTGATATAATGGATGGAGGATGATATCCATAAAGTGCCAGAAATGGGGACATTTTTTATGACGTATGGAAGGATGTGTTGTACCACCATTCCGCCAAAGGCAACCACTTGACCCATTGTGTTTGTTTATTGGATGCAAAACAATGAAGATATCCTTCTAGACATTTATTCACAATCTCAATTTTCCCATCGGGTTGAGGGTGGTAAAATGAGTTGTGAGCCAATTGAGTACCCAAACAAGAAAATAATTCAGTGCAAAAAATTTCCAGTGAAAATTGGATCTTTGTCACTTACAATAATCTTAGGGACTCCATGTATAATCTTAGGGACTCCATGTATCTTTTGAATTGTTTCCATAAATGTTGTGGCTATTGTACTTGCTCTAAAAGGGTGAGAAAGAGAGCAAAAATGGGCATACTTTGTCAGTCGATCCACTACTACCATGATCACAATCTTTCCTTCATATTTGGGTAAACCTGTAATAAAATCCATTGAAACTTCTTCCCAACGTTGACTTGGTATAGCTAATGGTTGTAGGAGACCTGACGTCTTGATTGTTTCTCCCTTATTCTCTTGGCAGACTAAACATTCATACACAAAATTTTGAACATTAGTTTTAAGACCTTCCAAAAAAAGTCCTTGATCCTGTGGTATGTTTTCAAGAATCTTGAATGTCCTCATATATGAGAAGTGTGCAATTCCAGAAGGACCTTATGTTTGAGTTGGGAATTCTTACATAAATATAGGTGATCATGATACCATAACAAATCATTCTTCCATACAAAATTTTCTAATGAACTAGGGTCCTCATGTAGTTGTTGAATGATCTTGCTTACCTCTTGATCTTGCTTCCATTCTATCCTTGCTTCTTCCACCCAATTAGATTGCTTCTTGCATTAAAACTGCACCAATTTCATGGCCCAAGGCATCACACTCCACAATGAATGTTTTTGTAAAGTCCGGTGTGACCAGGATGGGAGTAATACACATAGCCTCCTTCATTTTTTCAAAAGATTTGGTTGCTTCTTCAGTCCAAGAAAATGCTTCCTTCTTTAATAATGTTGTTGGTGCTGCTATTTGACCACAATTCTTGACAAACTTGAGATAATAGCCTATTAAATCCTCTAAATTTCTTCAAAATTTTGGGAATCGACCATTCCCTCATAGCTTTAATTTTGTTTGGATCCACTTTTACATCTTCATGAGATACAATATGGCCCAAATATTCCACTTCTTGAACCCCAAAGGCACATTTGGAAGGATTTGCATAAAGTTGTTGCTCTTCCAATAGTTGTAATACTCTATCAACATGTTGTACATGCTCTTCCCAAGATTTGCTATAGATTAGTATGTCATCAAAAAATACCAACACAATTTGTTTAAGGAAAGGCTTGAAAATAGAATTCATCAAGCTTTGAAATGTTGAAGGTGCATTAGTAAGTCCAAATGGCATAACCAAAAACTCATAATGACCTTCATGTGTTTTAAAAGTTGTCTTAGGAATGTCTTCCAGCCTCATTTCGATTTGATGATATCCTGAACGAAGATCCAGCTTAGTAAAGAGTTTTTCTCCATGCAATTCATCTAATAATTCATCAATGACAGGAACATGAAACTTATCTTTGATGGTCATTTTGTTGAGTTGTCTATAATTTGGACACATACGCCATGGACCATCCTTTTTTGTAACCATCACCACTGGTGAAGAGAAATAACTTTGGTCAGGTTGAATGATATCGACCTCTAACTTTTCATGGATCATGAGCTCAATCTCACTCTTCTGTGCATATGGATGCTTGTAAGGCCTAATGTTAGGTGGTACACTTCTTGGTTGCAAACGAATAGCATGGTCATGATCTGGAGCAAGTGGAATACCCTTAGGAATTTTACCAAATACCTTGGAATGATTGTTGATAACTATGTGGAGGTCCAATAGAGCAAAGGATATAGATATTTGAACATCGATTGAGCACAATTGTGCAACTACACCCTGGTGCCCCTTTTTGAGTAATTTTGTCATGCTACTAGAGCTTATCACTTTAGAGAGTTTCCCTTGGATACCTCTAA
>SNQJ01S0041781.1:37474-47837 GCA_010110895.2 Picea sitchensis
GTAGTATTCCAGTACAAAACTGCAAAGAAATATAAAAATGTAAATACAAATCTTATTTGTGGAAAAAGTAAATAAAAATATTTCATCTAAATAAAAATATAGAAAGTATTGATATAAATAATTATATGAATCTTTACTTGAATTTTTTTTCTTAAATTATGATTAGTTAAAAAAATAATATTGATATTTTTCACTGGTTTTTACTCATTATATAGCTATAGCTAAAAATAATTGAAAATCAATTAAACATTTTTCTATATTTAAATGTTAAAAACAATTACTTATTACTCATTGTGTATAGTTATTTTTATTAATATTTAATAAATTTTTAAAAATAATTTTGATTTAAATTTTGTATTTTATTGCTTATATCTTTTATAAGTAAATTTATATAAAAACTTAAATAAATTAATATAAAAAATTGTTATTTAACATTTCCTAATTTAAATAAAATCATATTTATCAAAATAATGTATAATTATCATATTTTTATTATATTGTTTTGAAATTATATCTTATATTTCTCTATTCTTTTGAAATTATATCTTATTGTTTTAAAGAAGGAGATATTTTATTTTCTCCCAAAATATTTTATTTTAGCTTAGTTTCTCTAGGTTTCTAACAATAATCTCCTCACTTTTTACTTTGATTCAATTTTAATTTAAAATATATAATTAAAATTTGATTTGAGAGATAATAATTAATATCATTATTATCAATTAAAAAAAAAAAATCATTTTTAAAGTGAGTCCAAAATAATAATCGTTATATTTGTTTCTCTTCTTTTCAATATGAGAACTCCACCATCTATTCAAAAAAATCATCTTAACAAGGGAGGCCCCCCAAAATCACCCTAGAGATCCTTTATGATTATATGGAATTTGTAGAAAAAAAGAGAGAAGAGAGAGATGCCAAAATCCAAATAGAGTTAGAATCATTAGAAAAAATGAGTGAAGAAAGAGAGGTAAAAATCCAAACAGAGCTAGAGGTACTGATTGATAATAAAAAAATTAAAGATACCATTCAAACTTAAATAGAGGATAGATTCTTAGAGTTCAAGAGTGAATTGCAAACAATTAAGTATAGGATTCAAGAAATGGAAAAACATAAACAATCAACCCAAGAAGGAGGGGTTGAAGAAAATCACAACTTGAGAGACAGGATTAAAGAGCTAGAAGAAAAAATAACCAACAATTTGACCCTCATTAATATGGAAAACAAATTGGATATCAAACCTGTCAAATAGGAAATGAATAAGCTAATTGAACTGGACCATGAGCTTAACAAGAGAGCCTTGAACCTCATAATTTTTGGTATAAAAGAACAAAAAGAGGAGGATAGGCTAGCAATAGTAAAAGAATAACTTACCTGATAGAAGCAAAGAGGCTACCAAAAATAATTGATCAAAAAGATAGGTTGATCCGTGTCAAAGTAACTTATAATGACCATAAATATAACATACTTAGTAAATCTCTAAGCTTAAAAGGGTTAGGAATATTCATAAATGAAGACATCATTCCTCAAGACCAAGCTAAATTAAGGAAGGAAGTTCAAAAGGTAAAAGAAGCTAAGCAAGAAGGAAAATGGGTAATAATTAAAAATAGAAAAGATATTGTTAGGGATAGAGACGAGAAGGATAATAATAAATAGGAATTTGGGACACTCGAGATCCTTTTTTAGAACTGTCATAGCTTTTCGTGGCACAAAGGTCCTATAATAAGTTGGATTCCAAGTTATATTGATATTATTTGTCTAGTTGAAACTTGGGAGCATGAGGAGTCTAAGGTCCCTAACATAGAAGGGCTTGTCTTGTGGTCGACATGGAACAAAAAATCCCACCGTAGAGGGATAGGAGGCATAGCTTGCTATACTAGAAAGAGCATTTCTCCTCACATTCAACTTCATAGGATTGACCCTCTCAATGAGGACATTTGGATAGGAATTTCAGACACCAATGCTAATAAGCTTGAAATAGCAATTTGCTATTTTGTACCTATTAATTCTACTTTTTATAAGAAAAACAATCTAGATAACAATTGTCCCTATAATAATTTAGAACAAGATATTTATAGTTAAAAAAATGAAGGTAATATCCTCCTACTATGAGACTTTAATGCTACGACTACAACTAAACATGCTACTCTTTTAAGTAATGATTCCAACCATAATCCTTTATGGCTATATGAGGACCTTGTTTTATCTTATAGCTACAAAAGAAGCTTTGAAAACATAATTGAGAATTTGTTTAGTACCAAGTTGTGTTAATTGTGGAGCCACCAAAAAATCGTAAGCTAAAAGACCAGATCACACAGTGATAAACAATACAGAACAAAAGACTAAACAATACATAAGATATCAACCATATATATCAACCATATAGATTACAACAAGCTCACTCAACCCTCTCATTCAGCCTCTACGGGCATACAAAGATTAAATATCAATTCACACAAAAAATTAACTCAATTAATGCACTCCTATTCTTAGTCTCACAGTTACAACCAACGATGACAAATAAGAGGAATTTGTTGTCACCATATAACAATCTCCACCTTGATAACAATTAATCTGATACCTTGCTCCTTCTTTTGTTCATCACCTTTTCTGCAAGCCAAGAGAAGCCAAGCACCATCGTAGCTTCTCTAAAAGTACTGGTTTTGTGAACATCTCTGTGCAATTCTCTTTTGTATGAACCTTTTCAAGAGAAACTCCACCTTCATCGATGACCTGTCTTATAAAATGGTACTTAATAGGAATATGTTTAGTTTTAATGTGGTAGGCTAGATTCTTGGCCAAGTGAGTATCACTTTGACTATCACAAAGTAGCTTTACATTGTCCTACATCCTTTCAAACTTACCAAACAAAATTTTTAACTAAACCGCCTCTTTGAAAGCATGTGAAGAAGCAATGCATTATGCTTTTGTAGTGGAGAAAGAAAGAATACTCTGTATCTTTGACATCCAACTAATAGCTCCACCTGCAAGAGTAAATACATATCCTAAAGTTGACCTCATTTTGTCCAAATCACCTGCAAAATCAGAATCAACATATCCACAAACAAACTCACGACCACAGTTATAGGTGATACAATAATTTTTAATAAAATCTATTTCTTATAATAATTTTTTGATAAAATCTATTTCATTTAGTAATTTTTTTTTTTTAATAAAATCTATTTCTTATATAATGATGGTGATGAATTAAATAACATTACTAAATAATGAGTGTGTTCACTACCAATGACACGCTTAATTCTAATTAATTTTAGTGACTTTCAACTAATATGATATAAACACGATACCAAACGAATGTGTGTAAACAGACAAAAGTGGCTAGTCTCATCCATTCATCGGTTGAAAGAGACAAAAGTGACCAGTGTCATCCATTCATCCGTTGAAAGGACACAAACGTCAATAAATTATCTTGACATCAATGAACATCCTTTTGGTGCTATAGTAACCCTCAGACAACAAAGAGCTTAGAACCAAACAAATCGGTCAATGTAATTTTTTGATAATCAAACAAATCGGTCAATGTAACTTTTTGATAATCAAAGAATGTGGGGAGAAAAAAATCAAACTTTGATGTCCTTGTTCCTATAGGTGGTGGAGTGCTCATATTGAAAAGAACAGAAAAAAGATGTAAGAATTATTATTATGGATTGGCTTTATCTCTCAAATAAACTTTTATTTCTGAAACTTAAAATAAAAATATAAATAAAATATATTTAAATCTCTTTACATAAAATTAAAATTGAATCAAAGTAAAAAGTGACTCAAATAATTTATGAAAACACAGAAAAGTCAATAAAATCTGCATAGATTATTCTGGGTAAAAAAAAGTAAAAACTACAAAGATTATTCACTTTAAAAAACCTAGATATATAATCTTAGAAATAAAATATCTCCTTAAAAAAAAAAAAAAAGCAAAGAAGTAGTATTCCAGTACAAAACTGCAAAGAAATATAAAAATGTAAATACAAATCTTATTTGTGGAAAAAGTAAATAAAAATATTTCATCTAAATAAAAATATAGAAAGTATTGATATAAATAATTATATGAATCTTTACTTGAATATAATGTATAATTATCATATTTTTATTATACTGTTTTGAAATTATATCTTATATTTCTCTATTGTTTTGAAATTATATCTTGTTGTTTTGAAGAAGGAAATATTTTATTTTCTCCCAAAATATTTTATTTTAGCTTAGTTTCTCTAGGTTTCTAACAATAATCTCCTCACTTTTTACTTTGATTCAATTTTAATTTAAAATATATAATTAAAAGTTGATTTGAGAGATAATAATTAATGTCAGTATTATCAATTAAAAAAAAAATATTTTTCATTTTTAAAGTGAGTCCAAAATAATAATCGTTATATTTGTTTCTCTTCTTTTCAATATGAGAACTCCACCATCTATTCAAAAAAATCAACTTAACAGGGGAGGCCCCCCAAAATCACCCTAGAGATTCTTTACTATTATATGGAATTTGTAGAAAAAAAGAGAGAAGAGAGAGATGCCAAAATCCAAATAGAGTTAGAATCATTAGAAAAAATGAGTGAAGAAAGAGAGGTAAAACTCCAAACAGAGCTAGAGGTAATGATTGATAAAAAAAAATAAAGATACCATTCAAACTTAAATAGAGGATAGATTCTTAGAGTTCAAGAGTGAATTGCAAACAATTAAGGATAGGATTCAAGAAATGGAAAAACATAAATAATCAACCCAAGAAGGAGGGGTTGAAGAAAATCACAACTTGAGAGACAGGATTAAAGAGCTAGAAGAAAAAATAACCAACAATTTGACCCTCATTAATATGGAAAACAAATTGGATATCAAACCCGTCAAATAGGAAATGAATAAGCTAATTGAAGTGGACCATGAGCTTAACAAGAGAGCCTTGAACCTCATAATTTTTGGTATAAAAGAACAAAAAGAGGAGGATAGGCTAGCAATAGTAAAAGAAGAATTAAATAATAAATCGCAAATTGATACAACTTACCTGATAGAAGCAAAGAGGCTACCCAAAATAATTGATCAAAAAGATAGGTTGATCCGTGTCAAAGTAACTTATAATGACCATAAATATAACATACTTAGTAAATCTCCAAGCTTAAAAGGGTTAGGAATATTCATAAATGAAGACATCATTCAAGACCAAGTTAAATTAAGGAAGGAAGTTCAAAAGGTAAAAGAAGCTAAGAAAGAAGGAAAATGGGCAATAATTAGAAATAGAAAAGATATTGTTAGGGATAGAGACCAAAAGAATAATAATAAATAGGAATTTGGGACACTCAAGATCCTTTTTTAGAACTGTCATAGCTTTTCGTGGCACAAAGGTCCTATGATAAGTTGGATTCCAAGTTATATTGATATTATTTGTCTAGTTGAAACTTGGGAGCATGAGGAGTCTAAGGTCCCTAACATAGAAGGATTTGTCTTGTGGTCGACATGGAACAAAAAATCCCACCGTAGAGGGATAGGAGACATAGCTTGTTATATTAGAAAGAACATTTCTCCTCACATTGAACTTCGTAGGATTGACCCTCTCAATGAGGACATTTGGATAGAAATTTCAGACACCAATGCTAATAAGCTTGAAATAGCAATTTGCTATTTTGTACCTATTAATTCTGCTTTTTATAAGAAAAATAATCTAGATAACAATTGTCCCTATAATAATTTAGAACAAGATATTTATAGTTTAAAAAATGAAGGTAATATCCTCCTACCTATAATAATTTAGAACAAGATATTTATAGTTTAAAAAATGAAGGTAATATCCTCCTACTAGGAGACTTTAATGCTACGACTACAACTAAACACACTACTCTTTTAAGTAATGATTCCAACCATAATCCTTTATGGCTATATAAGGACCTTGTTTTATCTTATAGCTACAAAAGAAGCTTTGAAAACATAATTGAGAATTTGTTTGGTACCAAGTTGTGTTAATTGTGGAGCCACCAAACAATCGTAAGCTAAAAGACCAGATCAAACAGTGATAAACAATACAGAACAAAAGACTAAACAATACATAAGATATCAACCATATAGATTACAACAAGCTCACTCAACCCTCTCATTCAGCCTCTACGGGCATACAAAGATTAAATATCAATTCACACAAGAAATTAACTCAATTAATGCACTCCTATTCTTGGTCTCACAGTTACAACCAACGATGATAAATAAGAGGAATTTGTTGTCACCGTATAACAATCTCCACCTTGACAACAATTAACCTGATACCTTGCTCCTTCTTTTGTTCATCACCTTTTCTGCAAGCGAAGAGAAGCCAAGCACCATCGTAGCTTCTCTAAAAGTACTGGTTTTGTGAACATCTCTATGCAGTTCTCTTTTGTATGAACCTTTTCAAGAGAAACTTCACCTTCATCGATGACTTGTCTTACAAAATGGTACTTAATAGGAATATGTTTAGTTTTAATGTGGTAGGCTAGATTCTTGGCCAAGTGAGTATCACTTTGACTATCACAGAGTAGCTTTACATTGTCCTACATCCTTTCAAACTCACCAAACAAAATTTTTAACTAAACCGCCTCTTTGAAAGCATGTGAAGAAGCTATGCATTATGCTTTTGTAGTGGACAAAGAAAGAATACTCTGTATCTTTGACATTCAACTAATAGCTCCACCTGCAAGAGTAAATACATATCCTCAAGTTGACCTCATTTTGTCCAAATCATTTGCAAAATGAGAATCAACATATCCACAGTTATAGGTGATACAATAATTTTTAATAAAATCTATTTCTTAAAATAATTTTTTGATAAAATCTATTTCATATAGTAATTTTTTTTTTTTTGAATAAAATCTATTTCTTATATAATGATGGTGATGAATTAAGTAACATTACTAAATAATGAGTGTGTTCACTACCAATGACACGCTTAATTCTAATTAATTTTAGTGACTTTCAACTAATATGATATAAACACGATACCAAACGAATGTGTGTAAACAGGGTGACTAAAAAAGTTCATTTGGTGCACCTTTAGAATTATTTTCTACAGAGACAAAAGTGACCAGTCTCATCCATTCATCGGTTGAAATAGACAAAAGTGACCAGTCTCATCCATTCATCGGTTGAAAGGACACAAACGTCAATAAATTATCTTGACTTCAATGAACATCCTTTTGGGGCTATAGTAGACAACGAAGAGCTTAGAACCAAACAAATCTGTCAAGGTAATTTTTTTGAAATCAAACAAATCGGTCAAGGTAACTTTTTGATAATCAAAGAATGTGGGGAGAAAAATTTCAAGCTTTGATGTCCTTGTTCCTCTAGAACGAATCTCATGCTCCCCTCCCTGGCCGCAACCGATGCAAATTCCACGATTAATTGTTTTCAACTTTCAAAGTCTACACCACCTCTCAATTCCAAACCCTAACAAGTAGATACCCACGTGGCAAGTTTATGTCAATCCCATCTCAGCGCTTGAAAGAATCAAAATAAGAAGGCCCGTTGCTATAAACCATGTCCTTTAAATCGATGGAATTTTCAGTACAATGAAATCCAGTTTCTCACAATCGGCTTCCCGCTTCGTTCCTCTAATCTGTGTCAGAGAAATTTCGTTGCAGTTGAATAACACGAGTGTAAAAACTTAAAGTAAAATTTTCAAAGTAGAAGGAAATACAAACAAATATAAACTTTTTGACAACCTCTCATGAGATTTAAGATCAATTTTATAGAATGCGAACGAATATTATCTTTTTAAACCGTCATGATGGGATGGTGACAATGGAAGATATAGCACCGTATACACTGAATATTAACTTATTTGACAAAAAGGTTTCGGCGAAAGAATCGTCGTAGCTGTACATGACAAGACCATGAGTGGGTCGAAATTTGACCCAACTGACTGAAGAGACGTGATTGAATTCATCTTTATCTCCTCTTTCTCCTACTGACACTCTTACCCTTTCAGTCAAAAAAAAAAAAAAACTGCCATGTGGCAATGCGCAAATTAAATTTTAATTGAATTAAATTCTAGGTTATGGTTTTTGAATGCGTATCTCGATCATTCCAAAACCTCTTTAAAATAAGATCTAGATTTTTTGGCTTTTTCCAGGCGCAGACCAATATGAAATTTCCAAGATCATTTTGAAGATTCCTGATAGAACACTCACAAATGCTAGCAATGGTGCCAAAATTCATGTGAGACCCACAACATTTGAAGGATTAGATAACTCGCGTGCTTACCTGCCTTCACGAAAAATCAGTCCCGTGATTCCCGGTCCGATGCGACATAGATGCAGGAGGGCATTATTTTATATGTCTGCGGAGGAGCCTTCATTCACAGGTCCTCCGATCTGGAGAATTAGAGAAATAAATTGTACCATTTTCGCTTTGCAATATTTTTCTTGCGTTTGCTTAAGGGCCGCCAGCAAGTAGGGTTATTCTCACTACCCTTACCTTCGGATCCCGCTAGGGTTATAATTGCCACCAAGTAGGGTTTATTATTTGTTTCTGGCCAAAATGGTGAAGTTAGACTCAGGCAGACTGTTGGAAGTTCTTAATGTGAGGGTTACTGGATCTGGTGAGCGTGTAGTAGTTCTGTCACACGGCTTTGGGGGCGACCAGTCGATGTGGAAAGATATTCTGTGGTGAGCGTTAGTAGTTCTGTCACACGGCTTTGCGGGCGACCAGTCGACGTGGAAAGATATTCTGCCATACCTGGTCCCTGATTTTAAGGTCATCGTATTCGATCTGGTATTCGCTGGCAGTGTGGATCCGAAGCATTTTGACTTCGACCAATCTTCTAATTCACTTGCTGCTTATGCAGACGATATTCTCGCCATTTTAGAGGAACTTAAAATTGATAGGTGCATGTACGTAGGTCACTCAGTCTCTGGTATTTTGGGCTGTCTTGCCTCCATCAAAAGACCCGAATTGTTTGAAAGATTAATCCTGTTAGGTGCTTCACCGAGGTAATAAAACCTACCTATAATTCTTCAGGCCTTGAATTATTTAAGGTTTACTCGATGCACATATTCCGCTACTTTTTCTGTATTCATTTCTCATTAACACTATCGTCGATTTTTCTGCAGGTATTTGAACGATGAATCCTACGAGGGAGGATTTGAACGTGGAGAGATCGATGGAATTTTAAGCACAATCAAATCCAACTATTCGGCATGGGTTTCCGAATTTGTTCCTCTAATAATTGGAGTGTACCAGCCTTCTATAGTGGATGACTTCTCTAGAAAATGGCTGAGTATCAAGCCTGAAATTGCCTTTCCGGTTGCTAAAAGCATCTTCGAGTCTGATCTGAGAAGCATTTTAACCGATGTGAAGACCCCATGTAGCATCATCCAGACTTAGAAGGACGTGGTGGTTCCATCGAGCGTGCGCCATATTACGCAACGCAACCCTTGGAGGAGAGAATAATTCAGTGCACATACTTGACATAGATGGCCATCTACCGCAGCTAACTTCAACCCACCTGTTAGCAAAGTTGCTTACACAGCTTCTTGCAGGGTCTTGAATACCACGATCAGATTACTACGAAAAATGGATATATGTGGCTTTTTCCTTGTGTTTTAAATGTATTTCTCCTATGTGCATATAAGCACTTTAACCTGTATGTAGCTTTTCATAGGAGACAAGGTGTAAGGTGTATAAGCACTTTAACCTGTTTGTAATACACCTATGGCCAGAGTGTTCTAATGGGTGAGTATGTATATGTGGTGCTAATGGGTGAGTATTTGTATGTGGTGTTTTTGTAAGTGTTTTTTAAGGTTCAAAAGTTTGATAAGGTTTTCTTATTAAAATAAAAATAATGGTGCAAAAGTATTTGTAATTTCTTTTCTTTATATACAATTCTCTTTCTTTTTTCTTTTTATTTAGTAATAGAATGTTGGCTGACTTTTGGATAATTCAAAAGATATTATAGTTTTATTTACTATAGCAATAATAATTTTTTTTAAAGTTTAAAAATATTTATTTTTAATATATATATATATATATATATATATATATAAAATTTAAAAACATTTTTTTTGGAATTATTATATTAAATAATTAATTAATTAATTTATTGTTTTTATAAAATTTATAAAATGTTTTATAAAATTAATTCTTCAACACTATATTATATATTTATGATTATTTTAAATAACAAAAATATAAAAAATATCATCTTAATAAAAAAAATCATTAATATTTACTAAAATAATTTTTTAAATATATATTTATGTTTTGGGTCATCACAATGTAATTGTCTTTCCTTTATTTATATCTATAAGAATCATATAAACTATTGTAACTATTAATTATGATATAGATACAAAAAATATTGTTAATAATAATTTAATCAACTCATTTTTTTTATAAA
>SNQJ01S0041782.1:0-21865 GCA_010110895.2 Picea sitchensis
TCTTCAATAAAACAATTTTAATTCCCCAGAACTCTTCAATCTATACCAATCTGTGCATTTATATAATGATTATGCATACATTTTCAATTCCACAGTACTGCATGCTCTAACGTTGATCTCTTCTTCTTTTTTTAAATAAACAAAACATGTACAATGATCCATGTTATCTATGTCCAACATTCATCTTTGGTAATCAATAATAGACCCATGATAAACCATCAACAATCACTATCATCTAACACAAATCAGGCCCGATTTAACCACACATAGGTTCCCTTTTAAAAATGGACAGACTTAAGAGCAAGCTCGATGAACCAATCATATACACAAGTCTTCAATCATATAATTGACACAATCTTGATTCGACAACAACAGTCAACCCCCAAAATGTAACCTTGAGCTTGATATTTGTATGAATTAATATGCATATTCTTCCTTTTAAAACAATCATAATCTTCACGGTGATTCCCATAAGATGTATGAAGAGAACAGAACGATAGTGCCACACATGTATCTCTTTTAAACTTTGACATAATCATGATCGAGCTTGATGAAAGAATCACTCACACATGTGCCTTCTTAACTTAAATGTAATCACGATCATGTTAGGATCAAACACAGTAATAAAGACCATAATTGACTAGAAGAGAATCTCTCGGGCTGTAGGAAACCATACTTTTATTTTTTGTTCAAACAAGTTCATCACACAGAGGAAACACAGAGATTCGACCAAGAAATGGTTCTTGAAGCGAGGGAGCCTGTGCCTTTAAAATTCCACACCCAAAATCTTGACAAACCTCAGGAGGTGCCCAAGGAAGGTAGAAGCAAGTTAGACTCTAAGTCGAGCTCTTTAAAATTTAAATGCAAAGAGGTAAAAAAACACAGAGAGCTCATAACCTTTACATCCTCAAGAATTTACCATCGACAAGCAACCACAAATAATCTTTAAAAAAATAGAGAGTCGTGTGCTTTCAAAACACCACAGTCTTTCAAATTATAACCCCAAGAACTTGACAGAGCCATAAAGAGAATGCTCGAGGAATTAGAACAAGGAAATTCGAGTTCAATAACCCGGGCACACACATATGCCTCTAACACTTTTTTTGCAAAGAATAAATGAGGGTTAATTTAAATAATGAAGAATCCTCGAAAACACAGAGAAACCGTGTCTCTTCCCAACACCCAGGAGGTCGACAAATTTCAAAACAATTGATAGTGATGCCTCTGACTATTACAATGGTAGTTATAGCGGAGATGGGAATGAAGATGATAAATTGAAAAGAATGCGAGCAGCACTCATATCAATTCGATACGCTGCGGACCTCTATGGAAACACTATGGACAAAGAAACAATATTATTGGATATGGAAGATTAGAGACGAGAATGGCGGTAAGTCGGGCCATACAAACAATATCTAGGAGCTTATCCAAAAATAACCGCCTGTAATGGGTTGCATTACCTTGGATAAATAATCACAATAGTAGAGGAGGGAAAAGGGTTGATAACAGGCATTACATAGAATGGTGGTTAAAACCCTCAACAATAAACTCAGAGCTCGTTACTTTCATTTTACCATTTTTCCATAGAGAATCATCGCAAAAACCAAATGGGTGGAACAACGTGATGAGGCCGCTTGAAACAACTTCAACGTTTCGCAGTAATCACAGAGAACCCTTAACACAGTATTGACACTCAGTCGGAAACTCAAGGAAAACACAGAACACATGCAATATTGAGTCACCATTTGATTCATAGTACAGAAATTCCATCATGGATGGAAAGAAAACAGCGTGAAAATCACTTCAAATGCCAAGTTGGTTGAGGTTTCCCCTTTGAAACATGAAATCGCAGTGAAGCTCCACATGTGAGAGAAACAATACTAACTATGCTAGGGTGAATATGAGGGAGGTTTGAGTGGCGTGCGATAAATGCATGTCGCTTCCCTCACACAGTGTGTTGGAGCTTCGGAAATGTCCTTATTTTCATCCATCTTTCCCTTCGTCATTCTTCACATTTCATCACATTATTAACCTTTCCGATATCATTTCCATAAATATGGGTTTCTGTTGTTCTCCACTTTATTCATTTGGTATTTAAAAGGAATTTGTGATTAAATGTTGAAAATCAACATGTTTTCATATATATCTCAGATATGTGTGAGAGCTTTGTAATGTGTAGGAATATGAGGAAGGAATAATTCAAAGGACTTCTAGAATACTTCCTCCACCATTCCCCATGATCTTCTCTTTGAAATAGGCTTGAATTATCTCCTATTCCAAGGAGAAGATCATGGATATTTGGTTGGAATATCTTATCAAGATATATATGAGAGATATGTGTGAGAGTTTACAAAAGGGATTATATTTTTGTAATAATGGGAAGCGGGTTGAGAGAGAAAGTGGATCGTAATAATGGCATGGTTATATGTTATCTTGAGGATCTTCATGTATATGAGGGAGTGCTCTCTCTTCATGAAAATTCAATTAGGAGAAATTAGAATTCAATGAGTTGTAAGTAGAGAATTAGAGTAATCATTAATAGTAGTCATTGGGATTGAGAAGAAGGGATTCTTAGCTTTGATTCATAGTTTTTGGTTTTCATGCTTTTATTACTTTTTTATGAAGATTGATTTGGTTATTGTAATAGAAGATTACTTCATTAGCATGAGCTCACATATGTTGTTGTGTTATTTTAACTCTTCACATGTTGTACTTTCTTTTCATTCTTTTAGTTCTCCATTTCTAGATTAATTCCTTCATACAATTTCTCATTCCTAGATTAATTTCATTTACACAAGCTGAATTCATTGAATTCCAAATTAAATTGTAATGTGTAAGATTAATGATTCAATTTCAGTTGAAGCTTAAACATTAGATTAGATTAGTCCAGCTTCAATATTCCATATACTTTGCATTATTTAACATTAGGTTACGAACCCTGGGTTGACAGATTAGATAGTTGGGTAAATACTGCAATGAAATTAATTCAACATTTAGTTATTTAGAAGTAACTATTGTTCCTTTTTGATACGATTGTTGTTCCACCGCTTTAGGTCGTGTTGTTCCTTTGAATGGGAACAATTTTTGTTCCCTTTACGATTTTTGTTCATTTACATGTGTTTCATCTCACGGAATTTGGGTATTGAAAATGGAAGGTAGAACCTATGTGACAAATTAAAATGCTTATTACCCATTCTACCTTTGGTTGATGCATAGAGGGTGGTTTTAGGACATCTTTAGAGGCCAACATTTTGGCGTCATTGGCGAGGGGGAAGCCTACGATGGATGGAGTTTAGATTTCTTTTTTTGTGCAAGCTGTGATTGGACTGCTCCTAAATCTGAGGGTGACATATGGGTAGGACATGGCGTGGCATGTTTCAATTCTTACCAAGTGTGGTAGTTTAGGGCTGCTTCATGCAAGTGTAGTGGAGCGGCCTCCCATTTCCGAGGTGACATATAGGTAAGGACATGCTTAGAATTGTGAGTGTAAATTTCCAATTCCACGCAGGGTGTGTTAGTTTAAATTTATTTTTCATGCACGTTTGATTAGACATGCTCCTAACTCAGAGGTGACATATGAGTAAGGACATGTGGGGTAGATCATCCAAATTTCCAATTCCACGCAGAGTTAGTGTAAGAGTTTGAGTAATACAAGTCAGTCTACATGTGTTGGTTCTAATGGTCATAGAGTTGCTTCAATGTAGATTCCTCGTTGTCCCTACCAACTATCAAGAATGTTTAATTTCCACAACTGTGAAAAGTAATTATTTTCCATTTCAGTAAGGGTGCTTTTATTCAAGTTTTTTTCATTTTGGTTTTGGGTCTTGTAAGAATCCCTTTTTTTTTAACATGATTTTACAATGAATTTAAGCTTGAAACAACTCACTCAAATCCTAGCAAAGTCAAAGTCCTGCCACCTACGGAAGAGGAGACAACAAACGATAAAATCTTATTCACTCCTCATGAGGCAAACAAAGAATCAACATACGAAGGAACTTGCATATTTAATGAAGAATCATTAGATGCATAAAGGCTGAGGGAAGACCCGGTGAGGGCTAGCTTGTGATCTGGTAGACAAAGAATTATGCCTAAAATCTTAGAACTGAACATTGGTTCCAAGAAAATTACTAAGGTTAGTTCCTTGAACAGCTTTATTTTGTTAATTTAGAACCCCGACAACTAATTTCCACTGCATGCTTATATTCCAGTACCAATTGCTAAAATTTAGAAAGGAATAAGCTTATTTTTATTCTTGTTGTGTGTGGCTACATTGGATGTTTGATTATATGTAACAAAATACTCTCATTTTATAATTAAGCATTAGTGTAGGTGGGGTTTATTTTCCAGTCTTTTTATTTTTGCTAGAGAATAGTGGCCATGTCTCCTCCACACTTAGTGCGACAGCGAGGGATCAAAAGTAGCATGACTAATTGGCCTGATTTGGAATATTTTTATCATTTCTTGGTAAATTTACTATCATAATTTTATTTAGAAACATAATAAAAACATAAATAAAATTTGATGATTAAATTAAATTATTATTATAAAAAAAAAAAAAAAATAAATTTTTTTATTTTAGAAGAGTCTATTCAAAAAGAATAATTAGTACAATGAAAAATAATATATATATATAAATACATTAATAATAATAATAATAATAAGATCTACTTGATCTATCACCCGAGATAAATAACTTTAATTCTAGTTAAGCCCCATAATGAAAATAAGGGAATACATGCAAGTCATCCTGGAGCATCAAGTTTGGTGGAGTAACTAAATTATCCTATTATCAAAGCCAAGAGGTTGTCTAGTAGGAGAAGAGAAGAGGATTAGGGTTGAGAGTTTCTTTGCAATGGTGAATTTTGGCACTGGCAACAGGTTTGTATCGGTGAATCTGAATAAATATTATGGGCAACATGTGACTAGTTCAGGTTTTGGCCACTCGAGAAGTGGAAGACCATGGTCATCTGGAAATAGCCATGGGAATGGGGGAATTCTCGAACACTCTCAGGCCAGGAAGCAAGTTCTTGAAGCGAAGGGCTGCAAAGAAACTTTGGAATTTTTCTTCTATAATTTCCTTGAAGCTTATGGGAATTCGATGATCTAGCAGAGTTAGACATCTTTGTTGGAGGTAGGGATCTGAGGCTTAGGGCTGAGGCTTTCGGGCTTCGGGGATCAATCAATTGTGATAATCTTACGTTCATCTCCATCTCTTTGCGATTACCTCACTTTCGAGCAGTGAATAATCATCTACCAAACACTGAGAAATTTTTGTAGCTTGTCGATTAAGCCATTTTTTTATAGCCGATACCCGATGGTCAATCTTAGAGCATGGATATGGATTCGGAAATCGAGATCTACTCAATGATGATAGCCCACGACGATATTCGGTGATGCAATGCGTTCAAATGTCGGTGGTGCAAATATCGTACATCAACAAATTACTTATACTATGATAGAATCGAGACCGAGGATGAATAGGCCGACAATGGAATCAAAACTTATTCTCTACATGGTGTGCATAATCTCCATAAATATCAACCTCTTTGCGATAATATGCACAACTAACATCCGTCTAGATACAACAGTTTGTCTGTTCTTTAGCGTGAATAGCTATGGGGCCAAAGGAGACAGGATGGTTGATGACACTGAAGCATTTTTGGCAGCCTGGAGATACATCAGACGAGCAGCTCTGATTCTGATGGTGTTCTTTATTATAGACAATTATTAAAAGTGTAGTCCAATAGAATGAATAGATTTTGTTCGATGACATGAGGATTCAAGCTACCACAGAATTCAATACCCGCTTCAAAGACTGCATGCCCGAAAAATACACATTTATGCAGTCCCTAGTGGCTCCAGAGCTAAGGCAGATGTAAATCCTTCTGCAAATAGAAATTGGAGTTGTGCTTACTTTCATGTATGGAAGCCTCCACGAACGTTAATAGTACTCTTAGGGGAATATGAAGATGATGTGGATAATTCCAATGATGTAATTTATATTGTTCAGGGTGGTCAAAATTTACTTGGGGCCAAAAGGCAAATAAAAGACCAAGAGATGGTCCACGGCAATTTAGCATTGAAGAATAATTTGGATCAAAACATTCATGTGAGAGTAATTAGTGGGATTCATTCATCACACAACTATTCTAGGAAGGTCTAAACATATGATGGTTTATACGAGGTTGTCCAGTAATGGGCTGAGAGAGGACTGTCAAGGTTTACCGTTTTCAAATTTTGTCTAAGGCGACTAGAAGGGCAACCAATATTGACAACTGATCATGTTCATTTCATTCGTGCTCAGTTGCCAATGTCTCCTTCTGAGTTACCAGGTTTTGCATCTAAGGATATCAGCAATGGCAAAGAGAAATTACATGTTCCTTCTACTAATGCCATTAATAAACCAGTTATTCCACCAACAGGTTACACATATTTAAATATCGTCGAGGTTGCTAAGGGTGTTGAGATTCCTCCACCTGCTGAAGGTTGTAATTGCAAGAGTGAATGTGTCAATACAAGGACGTGCTCTTGTGCAAGATTACATGGGATGGACTTCCCGTATGTTCGAAGAGGTGGTGGCAGGTTGGTGGAAGCTAAGGATGTTGTCTTCGAATGTGATCCAAATTGTAGTTGTGGGCCCAGTTGTTTCAATCGTGTTTTTCAATGGCTGATGAGGATATCCAACCTCTTGTCTGTGACAATGGGTTTAGTATGGTTAAGGTAGGATTTGTGGGGGAAGATGCTCCTCGTGCAACACCTATTCAACCTTGTGGTGGTGGGTCTATGCTTAGTGGCATTGATTCTACCATAGCTCCAGGTTTGTCCTTTGGAACTGGAAGCGCTATAGCACACATATTTGTTTATGTAGTTGTTGGTCCACGTACAGTGAAACATGAGTATGCACCTGCTAAAACTCATGATGCACAAACTGGATCCCTTTCTGTCGCAAATATGGGTGGAATGGATTCTTGTACAAATCAAGCCAAGGCATTCCAAGTTTGCATTTATGGGAGTGACATTAGAAAATGCCAATTCTATGTTGGCATGCTTAACGAATGTCACAGAAGCCCTGCACCAGTGAACTTTTCAATCATATGGGGATATTATGATAGATAGGAACTGGATTACAGTGCAGCAACAAAAATTCGAACCATGCCTCGGTAAGCTGGATGTTATTCATGCATTTGTTTTAAAACATGAATGCTAATCCCTATGCAGTTGCATGGATCTCCAACAATCACATAAACAGACACTTGTGGACAAGGACCATGGCACCTATCCCACCTGGAACCAGGTTATGAAGCAACCTACGTTCGTCCCTTCCATTCATCAGCACCCACTTTCTTGTACTCCTTATATGTACTTTCGATATTTGACCTGGCCCGAGGTTTGGAGAAAAAATGAAGCGGGTTATTGATACGAAGACAAAATCAACTAAAAAACAAAAAACCCTGAGCGGGTTGGGATAGAATTCTAGAAACATCGTATTGATTATTTCCTGAAGAAAAGGCACAGAACTTGTCTGAATCCACCGTGGAGCTTCCATATCTTGTATTCTGAGGTGAAAATTGGGCGAGATATTTTCACTGTTATTTAGAACGTGAGGGCTCAAGATTGTTATTTTACAATACAAATTCTTGGATCGTAGCTATGGCCTTCACTAGAATGAAAACAATGATTATTACATGGTGGCAAGTGCTCGCTTTGTTAAAACCATTATTTAGTCCAATGTCACGGGTATGGCGATACTACGTTGTTCCAAAGGTAAGTCTAAGGTACTATTGGAAGATGTCAGCTAATCCTAATGCCAATTCTGCTAAAAAAACATTATAAAAATAGTGAAGCAAAAGAGAAAAACATTGAAAATCTTATTTTTTATTATAAAATTTGTTTTAAAACAATTTCATTTCTTCTTTTGGTTTCTTCCAGTTTGTTTGTTTGATTTAAATTATTTGTTTGTTTTGTTTTTTGAGACTGTTTAAAAAAAATTGTTTGTTTATTATAAAGGAATTTCCTTTTTTTTGTTTGTTTTATTATAGAAATTTGTTTTTTATTTCTTTTGTTTTTCTTATATATATATACGTATATATATATATATATATATATATATATATATATATATATATATCATATGTAAATAATAATAAAAGAATTAGGAAACAAAATTATAAAATTAAAACAACAAAACAAATAACATTGCAAATGGAACTTTTTTAAATTCTAAAACAATATAGACATGTTTTGATTTTACTCTAAGCAAAAACAATCTAGCGATGGAAACAAGCCTTGTACAGCATAGTATACGACAAGGAAGATTTATAAAACCACATTTTATTTATTTTTAACTTTGTTCAGCATTTGTCCTTCTTTCTACATATTATATTTTCGAACATCTCACAGGTTTCATACAAGATTTGTACTAAGTTTTTTTTTTTTTTTGTAGTGTTTGTTTGTTATTTTAAAATTCTCGAAATTTATAATTTTTGTGATTTTTGAAAAAACACATGTCTTATTGATTCCTTGAAGGATTTGATTCTCATCTTACACATCATGGCATTTGCAGTTACACATCAACCTTTTCATAAACCCTTTTGTGTCATGATTGTCTTCCTCTAGTTCTCCTTCAAACATATGATTATTTTTCATCCTTGTGTTGAAGTCCATCTTCCATTTAATTATCCTTAATGACTTCACACAAGCTTATTTTTCTGAGTCGCATACATATCTTTATATTTTTTCAGTTCATTTTTCCTTATCAATAAAACTATCCATCTCCCTTTCCATGACTACATTTCCCTGTCATAAAGAGACTATTACTCTTGTGGGATCTTTCCTTTATAGTCCACTTTTATACGAACCGTGTTGGTGATGTGGGATTCCTTAAGGCCACCTTTCAATGATCTTGCTTATCGACCCTCAACATATATACGGGATATAATTAGATTCCATTTTGAGTACACAGGCTTTGTACCTTAATGGCAGAGTTCTCGGCCCGATATAATCATGGGAATACATCAATATGATTGTTAGATATTCTAAGTATTTCACGACAATGAATTCATTCATTAAGCGCCGTAAGATGTACTCGGTACCTTAGCACTCAGTGACATCAATGGTGAGTTACCTCACATTGGTTAAAAAAATTCATCATTGGTCCGGTAATCCAATGACTTATTTTCATGTTAGGCAATAAACACATTCATTCACATGATTAGAATTGTACCATCGGTTTAGCGGTGGTGTGACTATACGCTTTCGCTGACTCTCGGCGGTTTCGCGAATGACTTGACCATATGGGACTACCACCGGTTCCACTTTCCTTACTTTGCATTCTTTTCCAGCGTTTCATTCGGCAACACTTCACATTCTTTGAAGTCCAGTCACCTTAGCAACAACAACCGTCACTTTTCACATGATCATGTAGCAGTGACATTTTCCATGCTCTAGCAGTTGCATCATTCATATTCCTCTTGCATAGTTCATCAACATTTTGGGTAGGTAGAGGTATGTTATTTTCTAAACTTTAATCATGTAATTCCTCAACTGCTAGCAATGAATAGTTTGGAAAATTCCCTCCGCGGGTTTACTTTCCTTTTTCACTTCTTCGACTTATGCCACATTGCATGAGGACATGCAACAAGTTAATTTTGGGGGTAGGGGACTTTATTTACTATCATCACTCCATTTTTCCATGACCATCATTCCATTTTTTCGTCTCATTTACTAGTTATGAACATTTCTTTTCCAGCGATACTCTATCGCACTTTTCTTCATAAGCTTTGATATACATATTGGCATGATTCACAATTATATATAAAATAGTAAGCTTTCTTATACTCACGATGTTTTCCTTATGCACATTGATAGCATATATTTTCCAATAGAAATATGGGAAAATTATTATCCCATATGACAAGAGAACAAATAAGGAAATGAATGTTGTAAACACAAGAACCAACATTTCTTTATATTCATGGATTTGTTACACAAGAACCAACCATAGAAAAATTTCAGTTGTTACTCATGTAAATCCATCTTGGAAAACATTCATTATCATCACTCAAAGTCAACATTCAGATGCCAAAAATTTCTTGAGAAGATGCATGCATGGTTGCATGAGGACATGCAACAAGTTGAGTTAGGGGGTATGTTGGAACTCCAGAGGAATTTTCATATTTTCATCCATATTTCCCTTCATAATTCTTCACATTTCAGCGCCCCATTAACCTTTCAAAATATCATTTCCATAAATATACTTGGGTTTCCACTTTATTTTTCTACTCCCACTTTATTCATTTTAGTGGCTAAAGGGAATTTCACAGTTAAATGTTAAGAAAATCAAACATGATATTTTCATATATATCTCAAATGTGAGCTTTGGCAATGTGTGGGAATATGAGAGTGATTAATTCAAAGGACTTCTCGAGGAATACTTCCCTCCACCATTTCAAGATTTGAAGATAATTCAAATACATTTCAAGGAGAGAAGATCATGGAGATTTGGGTTGGAATATCTTATCAAGATATATAGAGATGTGTGAGGATTTAAAGGGATTATATTTTGTAATAATGGGAAATAGGTTGAGGGAAAAGTGGATCGTAATAATAACATGGTTATGTTATCTTCAAGGATCTCATGTATAAAGAGTGATCTCTCTTCATGAGAATCCAATTAGGAGAAATTAGAATTCAATCAGGTTGTAAGTAGAGAATTAGAGTAGTCATTAGGTTTCAAAAGAGAAAGGGATTCTTAACTTTGATTCATGGTTTTGGTTTTCATGGTTTATTATTTTGTTATGAAGATTGGTTTGATTATTGTAATAGAGATTGCTTCATGGGTGTGAGCTCACATATGTTGTTGTGTTATTTAACTCTTCACATGTTGTACTTTTCCTTCGTAGTTCTCCATTTCTAGATTAATTCCTTCATGCAATTTCCTCATTCCTAGATTAATTTCATTTACATAGATAATATATGATATTAGTTGAAATTAGGTATTATTTAGGTTAATGATTCTATTTAGGTGTGTTTGAATTAATGATTCAATTTTAGTTGTAGCTTAAACATTAGATTAAGATTGGTCCAGCTTCAATCTTGCATATAATTTGTGTGTGCTTCGTTAGTTTACGAACACCGGGTTGACAAATTAGATAGTTGGGTAAATACTACAATGCAATTAATTCAACATTAGTTTGGCCTAATGTAACGACTACATTCATTCCCTTTTGTTCTGATTGTTGTTCCTTTTGGAGGTCACGTTGTTCCTTTGAATGGAACCATTGTCGTTCTATGATTGTTGTTCAGCACTAAGTGTATTTGCATCTCCGGAGGTTGGGTATTGAAAATGGAGGTAAGAACCTACATAGGCAAGTGAAAACACTATTACCGATGCCACCTTTGAGATTTGATGCATAGAGGTTGTTTAGAAATGGCCCCAGAGCCAACACGGCCTATTCAATTCCATGTATGATCCATCCCACTAACATAACATCCACCATTAAAATCAAACCATATTCAATCTAAAATCCAATGCCATATCCATCATAAGATCCGATACCATATCTATTGTATAGTGTGCCACCCGAGACATATCATAACATACATTAACCTTATAATATGTTCCTTCATCCAACTCTTTAATAAAAATTGCATAATCCTTTAACCAAAACACATAGTATAGTAGCTAGGTCCATCATGTCACAAGGTTTATACATAATTCTTTTTCCATAGCTTTAGAACTTTTCCATAATTTTTTCCTTTTGTTTTGATCAAGCTCCCATTTTATTGATTTTTGCATAGATCATATATGGATTAGTAATCAATGCTATAACATAACAACTTTTGTAAACAACATGGTCCTCATACCCATGGAACTATTCTGTATCAGAAGTAAATACCAACAACATTTAGCAATAATGCATTAACCACACATTTATCATATAAAATGAAACCAAGACTGCAACATCAACTTGTATCACAAGTAAATACCAACAACATTTAGCAATAATGCATTAACCACACATTTATCATATAAAATGAAACCAAGACTGCATCATCAACTATATAGGACTATGTATGCAACATCATAACAACAACAACCTATAAGCGTAACATGTCTATCTTTTCACCTCTAGTCTACAAGGGGATCCCACCTACTAGTTAAATATTATTATCATAAATAAATAATAGCGCTTAGAAATCCTTTGTGGGTGGAATTCATTGTTGCGATTTTAATCATCAACAAACTGGGGAATCCACAGGGAAATTTGTTTCCAACACATTAAGAACTCAGAATTTCTGGTTTTGCCGACCAATAAACATCAAATCAAGAAGATATATATCAATATGATTATGCAATAGGGGGAAGTGAGTGGATTTAAGGGGAACATGACTAGGAATTTGGGAATAACTCATGGAAAGTGTTAAGTATGAGGGGTTTTATCCCTATAAGCATAATCATTCGATTAATCATAATAAAGTGTTCTTGACTTCAAGGAGAATTTTTTTTTGATATGATCTTTTGAATCTTGAAGTGGATAGAAGAAAAGGAAAGAAGAAGAGGGATAAAACCAACTATCTTATATAACAACAGTTGAAGCAAATAACAATTTCAATGATGCTTTCAAGGGGAAAATCATGACAAATGTGTAACCTAGTTGTTATTGATTAACAATACTTTGCAGAATAGTGTCGCTGTGGAAAACCTGATCCAACATTTTATTTTGACAAGAAATGAAGTCAAATAAAAGAAAAAAAATATTAAGAAATGACATTGCAGAAATGAAACAACATAATTGAAATAAGCATAAATGTAAAATCGAAGCAATAAAACAAACTATAATACAGAAAATATTCCATACAGCATTAAAACTTTCAAGTTGGTTCCACATAGTGTTTTAAGTGGGAATCATTAGTGCTATAGGAAAACAATCTCTCTTGTAAGTCCTTTAGGATGTAAGAATTTGTACCCAGGACAAAAATGATCTTAAAAGGACGCAACCATAATTTTTGGAACTTTCAATGCCTTCCTCTATCGGCATGATTTGAATCCCACAACAATACCTTCTCATTAACCTTAAATTTGATAGACTTGACACTTTTGTTGAAATATTTTTTAACAGTTTGTTGTCTTCTCTTTATATTATCCAAGGAAAATGTCCTTTGCTCCTCTAAATCCAAAAGTGCATTCATTATTTGATAAACATCAGAAGGATTTAATTCTTCAACCTGTAGCATCAACCTTAGGGGGGGAAGTTCTAGCTCGATAGGAAGAACGACTTCTTGACCATAAACAAGTTGGAAAGGAGTGCAACCCATGCTTACCTTGGTGGTAGTGCGATCTACCCAAAGGGCGTAAGTGAGGAGAGTGTGCCATTTTCGAGGTTTATCTTCAATGAGCCTCTTGCTAATTCTTACCAGATTCTTGTTTGTAAACACGACATTTCCATTACCTTAGGGATAATAATTTGATGAGGTAAAATTTTTAACCCCCAATTTAGCTAAAAACTGGGCCAGCTTAGTAGAAATCAAAGTGCAGCCATTGTTTGTAATAATTTCCAAAGGAAGACCAAATCTGGAAAAAATATTAGTTTCAAGAAAAGAAATCACTTTCTCATCCTGTAAATGCTTAAGTGGGACAACTTCAGTCCATTTCATAAAATAGTTTGTGGCTGTCAAGATAAAAACTTGCCCTACTGAAGATGGAGGATTAATAGGACCAATAAAATCCAAACCCCATATTGAAAAAGGAAATTCAGGGAGGACAGGTTGTAAAGGAATGGTTGAAAGGCGTTCTTTTCCATCAAACTTCTGGAACTTGTCACAAGATCTTGAAAAAACATAAGAATCATGAAATATTGAAGGCTAATAGTACCCTTTCTTGATAATCTTAAAAGTAGCAGTTTTAGCAGAAAAGTGACCTCCTACATGAATAATAGAATTTGCATATCCATGAGTCTCTTGTAACAATTTATGTGCTTCATCAATGTTCACACAACGAAGTAACATACCATCGACAGATATCCTAAACAAGAAGTCTCCTATAATGATGTATCTAGCAGATTTGAGACGAAGCCTTCTTCTTTGATGGGTATCCAATTTATCTTCTCATATTTGATTTTGCAATTAATAAACCATATCTTTATACTAAGGATGTTCAGACACATGAAGAATTTGATTGTCAATGTAAAACAATGTTGATAGAGAGCTATCTTGTTCATCAATTTCTTCACTAGTTTCAACATGTTGAGCTAATTGAAGGGATAAGTCACGTCCCTTGATGGTGTTAGAAGTCACGATAGTTAAATCATGCTCCTAGATCTTGGCAAGCCAATGTGCAAGATTCCCTGAAAGATAAGTCTGTGAGAGTAAAAACTTGACAACAAGTAAAGGTACTTTTACCAGCGTATGCTTACCTAAGATGAAGTGGAAAAACTTTTCAACAGCTTTAACAAGAGCAAAATCATTCTTTTCTATAAAATAATATTTAAACTCATCATCTGAAAAGATTTGACTCATGTAAGGCACTATTTTTTCATTTACTTTCTCATCATATTACATGAGGATAGCGAAAATTGCTTCCTCTGTGGCATTAGTATATATCATAAATTCCTTATCAAAATCTGGCTTCACCAAAACTGGTGCGGAACTGTTTACCTTCTTGATCCCTACAAAATCATTTTCGACATAATTCGTCCAAGAAAAGGAATGATATTTATTAAGAAGATTATGAATTGTCTTGACCATTACAATAAAATTAGGAACAAAGCTAAAGACAAAGTTGATAACACCCATAAAATCTTGAACCTCCTTCTTGGAAGTAGGAGAAGGAAGATTTATGATAACAACAATCCTTTCGAGATCTATTTTTATTCCTGAATCAGAGACGACGTGTCCAAGGATCTTGGCATTGGTAACATCAAAAATAGCCTAAGAAGGATTTAGAGAAATGCCAAATTTCTTGCATCGCATGAGAAATTTTTAACATGACCAAAATGATTTGATCCATTTTTTGAATACACAGTTAAGTCATCAAGATAAATCTAAATAATTTTGTCGATCAAATCATCAAAAGATATTTACATAGATCTTTGGAAAGTGGCACTTGCATTAAATAATCCAAAAGGCATACATTCATAAGCGAAAGTGCCCCAATGAGTAATACAAGTGCTTTTATATTTATCTGTCCTTTTTACCTTGATTTGATTGTAACCAGAAAAACCGTCAAGTAAGGACATCATCTGTGACCCTACAACTTGCTACAAAATCATTTCCATATTAGGGAGAGGAAAATGGTATTTTATACTAGCCCTATTGAATGCGGAAAAATCCACGAATAATCTGATCTGACCAATCATTTTCCGAATGGGAACCAAATTGGAAACCCATTTAGAATACTTAACAGGGAAAATTATCCCAACCTTCAAGAGTTTTTCCAACTCCTTTCGAATAGTTGCTTCCAGTGCAGGTTTAATGGGTCTTTGTTTATGCCTAGATGGTTTTATTCCCTCCTTGATAGGAATGGAATGATGTATAAGATAAGGATCAAAATGACGAAGATCCTCATAAGACCAAGGAAAAACATCTTGAAATTCACTAAGCAACTCACTCAACTTCAATTTTTATTTATCAGAACATCGAGCTCCTATTTTAACATTCTTTGGACAATCGGGTGTACCAATGTTCAAGGAAATGGTTTCACCCACTTTCCTTTTCGACTCCTCTTCTTTATGTTTTTATTTGTTGCCTACATCACTCGATGAAAATGAACTTTCTAGAGGATTCAAGCCCTTCGGAATTTTGTTATCTTCCATTGATATAATTTTCGTAGGCTTATAAGGTTCATTTTGGATGAAAGCACAGATGCTCTCATCACTAGGGAAGACTTGCCATGACTCTACATTGTCAGGGATGTGCAGACGATACAAATATTGAAAGGTACAATCAATTCTTTGTGGCATAAGTTGTCGAGTAGGAGAGGTTGCAAAAACAACTAACTTGTCAGCCATTGAGTTCAATTCCCTTTTAACATGAGTGATGTTAAAATATAACAAGTTTGAGATAAGTGCCCAAACAGTTTGGGTGTAACATTTCATTAACTTGTTGCTAGGAGAATATATCTTATGTACAAGGTTTACAACAAGTTCAGAATCCCCAAAAATTGTAAGGTGACCACAACCTAGATTATAGGAATTTTCAATGCCTAGCAGTAACGCTTCAAATTTAGTGACATTGTTTGTGCAAGAAAACTCTAACCAATAGGAAAAGTTATGAATTTTACCCAAAAGAGAGTATAAGATAATACCAGCTATGTTTCCTTCATTGGAGCATGAACTATCAAAGTGCATATGCCACATCCCATCCTCTATGTCGATTTGTTCCAAGGTAGTGTTGTCCTCATCTGCAAAGATGGAATACACTCCTAGTTCCTCCTTGATATAATTCGCATTAGGCTGTGGGACGATTTCTATATAAGGTGAAATACTTCCCTCCCTTAGGACTATGATGTTTTTACCATTCTGAGGAACGAATAAGTGTGTCTCGTCGAGTGAGAGGTATCCACTCGTTAAATCTTGTCAATATCTTCCTAAGATGATCAAGTAATTACTCATTGGCATATCGATTACCTGGATATAAACGATTGTCCTTATTTTAGGATGTGCGCACAAAACCAAGGTCACGTCCTTGATTTCACCTATGGTCATTTGTTGTAAACTATTATAAGAGAGATTGCTTATGGCGTTTTCATTTTACAATACAATCATAGCTCTTCCATAATAATCTTTGACATCACACTTGGGCTCGAACCACCATAAATGAGACAACAATGGGCTATTTTTTCCATAATTTTTACAGAAATAAAAAAGGGGGGTTTTTCACAGGGTGTCTAAATTTATGTACACCAACTTTATTTACAGTTGAATCCTCTTCATCTACCTCGTTAGAGAGGTTGGCTACAATGGAAGCTTTTCCTTCCATGAAAATTTTTAGATGATTTTGTTGCCTAGGGATGGAAACCATGTACAAGAGGGTAGCATCAACTTTAATATTGGCCAACCGATTGAGAATGTTGTATTTGGAAGAGGGAAGAGGGGAGGTAGTTCCTTGACTGTCAGGAGCCTTAGAAACCTGAATAGTAGCAGCTGGTGAAGATGAGCTAGGGCTAGAAGAAGTGCGAGGAGGATCATATTTACCTTTCGGAGCATAGGAGTTATTCCTAGTATTTATGATCATAACATCCTCTGGATCTGCAAAGTCTAGGACAACAATAGTAGTTTCAGGTATTTTACCAAATATTTTATCTCTGACACTCTTCTTTACCTCACAAGTACTTTCTTCATGGTGTTCCTCGCAAAAGTTACACCAACTACAAGGCATGATTTCTTTAGGCTGAAAATTGTTTTCATTAGGATCTCTAAAGGGTGGTGAAGAAGAAGATGAAGCCCCAGGGGTAAGTGAAGGGACATTTCCTTTCCGCTCATATGATATCATTTGATTATTCATGTCTTGTACAAGTTGTAAGAGGGCGGACATGTCTGTCTGTTTAACTAAATCTCCCTTAGCAAGACTTGTTCTTTCAAGATGTTCTTAATACTCCAAAAAAGTATGCAGACTGGAACCAAGGTTATCAATGGCCTTTTCTTCAAGCTTATGATGGTAGGGGGAAGGTAAATCATTATAGTAATGCATGAAAGCGGCTTGGTTATGAGGGTGAATGAGTTCAGGAATTTGGTTATATAATTTGGTGAAACACAAGTTGAAAGACTTGATAGTTTCACCATCTTTATAAGAAATGTTATTGTATTCCTGTAACCGCTCGGTTCGGCTCTTAGATTTACCATAGGTAGACTTGAACAAATAAACTAACTCCTCCCAATTATAAATAATCTTAGGAGGAAGGTCAAAAATATCAGTTGCAACCTTCCCTTCAAGATAATTAACAAATAAGCGCATACAAGTGTCATTGTCATTGGATCCTATGTTGTACCAGGCATTAGAAAATGCCACCAAGTGTTCGTTCATAGTGATCGTGTTATTCCATAAAAACCTAGGGAGATTATCTTTGAATTCAGGAAGTGGACGAGTAGTAGGTGCTAGTTCAAGAGGGGAGGAAACATGCAACGGAGTAGTTGTAGTGTCTTCTTCAAACTGAAAAAGACCATACATTTTAATGACTTTGGTGGGATTTGTAGTAGATTGGACAGGGACTTGATGACTATATAAGCTACCAATCATTGACGAGGTTGAAGTTTGACATGAAGAAGCACCTCCAGTGCCACCAGAGCCACCACTAGATTCCATCTTGTGAATGATAGGTAAGGGAGAGAAAGACGAACTGGATGAATCAGACAAAGTTATCCTTAGAGTAATTTTTTGGGCTAACAAAACAACGTTTCTTCTTCCTATTTCAGCAACAGGATTAATCTCAGGTGATAAACCTCTTCTTCTCCTAGATATGTGAGGGTCTAAGGACATGAAAAGAAGATCAAAACTGTAGGAAAAAGAAAGCTATGGATGATTCCTAGGATGTCTTTTCCTAGCTTCCCAACGTTCTCGGACAATTATGTATTGTTCAATAACTTCCCATGAGTGTTCAAGCTCAACCTGGGTATTAGCAGTCTCTAATATCGTATTAAACAAGGTTAAAGAAATGTTGGTCTGATCTTTAAGAATGGGCTCAACGTTGGGTTTCCTTGCAACAAGTACAGTCATGAAGAAAAAAAAAAGTCAAAGAATCAAAAGCATAAATATAAATATATTCAATGATAATCAAGCATACAACCATCCAGAGAGATATGGAAGATCTCCCCAGTATGGTCGCCAAATAAATGTTGAGGAAAAGATATGAATTTGTCTTACTCAAGCATTTTCGAATCTTGCTTGGCTAAGGCAAGATAGTCGGGAATATTACCCTATGTTTATAGCCTCAAAAAGTGTTTCCCAATCCACAAGTATTAATTACAAGGGCTTGGGATGATTTTTTAAAATAAAAGATTGTTGCAAAATATAACATTTTATATAATTTTCTGAATATAACAAATTGCAAAACTAAATGTGGAGATCAAAAGAAAAAACATCAAGTCACATATTAACATAGATGAGGCAGAATATGAATTCCTTTATTTCATTCCAAGAAATCAAAAGAATCATTTTCTTTACAAAAATCCCTGTGGGGGCATGGACCAAGGTCAAACTTAGATATCCTCGATGAAAATCATACAAAAGGACTCTAACAAGAAGTAGAAACTGAACTTTAAAATCTAGATCAACTTGCCACAGACTGTTGCCCACTTGACTCTGCACAATATCCTTTATCAGTCATGAAAATCAATTCATAAACAGACAAGTCTACACAAACTATCAAAGATAGATCAACACCTCTGAAACAAGGATCTAAATGATATGGGTCATCCTTGAACCTTGATGTCTACAATAGGACCCTGTTTTCATAAAAGAGAATTAGGCTTTTAATGAATTGAAGAATGAATGAAAATCGTACTATCTCAATAAAACTCAAGAGCAAACCTTAGTATGCTTTCTCCTTCTATTCTCCTCTTGTTCTTCCTTCTCCTTTGGATTTTATTCATTCCAAATTAGTTGAAGTAGTTCAACTACCTCATTTAGTTAAGTTAACTAAAACTCAACTAACTTTTATTTTAGGGGAAGAAATAATAATAATTAAGGGTCTTTTTATTAAATAATAACTAGTAGGTGGGACCCCTTGTGACTCCCTTTTATTCCTTAACAAAAATAAACATAATTAGACAATCAATCAAACACATGTCTCCTTGTGGCTCCCATAATCATTTCCACAATTTAAAATTTAAATATTAGAGATATTTCAAATTATATCCAATCATATAAATATCCACAATATCCAAAAATAACTTCTTGTCCAAAACTTTCAGCAGTCCATTGTCCCCAACAAAACAATTATAAAAACATAATCAAAAACCATATTTTCCACTTTGAGAGGCAATTTTCTCTTTGTTGTTGTTATATCCTTTTGACTTCCCTGAATTAGCCTTAGGTTGGGTATAACCTTGAGGCTTGATCTCACTAATGACATGGGAGCAACCATCCCTCAAGTGCATACGGGAGGATACTGACTTGGCTGAGTCACTTGAAGGATAGGAGGGGGAAACAACAACTTTTCCTTTATCATGCACATGGTGAGCCTCAGTTTTGAGTCTTTTGATTGCATGGGAGGACTGTACAGGTGAGTGTGTAGGGGAAATATGAACATTTAGGTTAACAGGTGGAGGATGAGGAGGTAATGATAAATTTGGCCAACTACGATGGTGGGAGACTGTGGGTGAACAATCTCCTGCTATCCATCATTCTTGGGAACTTTAGGTTTCAAATATACATGGGGAGGCACATGGATACCAGGAACATGTTGGGGTTGGAAAGGAGGCCTCTCTAGTCTATGTTGGACTATCCCTTGCCCAATCCAATTGAACAATCCAGCTTGAAAGACATGGTTTAACTCTTGAGGATTGACATCAAAATGTATTGAGAATTTGAGCCTTCTAGGCCCTCTGTTCCAATTTCCTCTTCCCCTATTGTTTCGGCCATGACTTCCTCTGCTAAAGAAGCTCATCCTGTATGCAACAATTATTAGCAACTAGCTCTAAACAGACCATAAATGACATTCGCTTAATATGAAACAAAGTTTGGCTCATCAATTAACATCATACCCATGCAATCCAATTCATAAAATTTATTTAATAATTTTCAAATGAGCAGGGGGTGAAATAGGGTTCATGGGATATCTAGGGGGATTGTATTGAGTGAAAAAAGTGATATCATGACAGTGAGTAAGAAAATGATTACTACTCGACAATTCATTAAATAACTGACTATGAAACAATACCAAAACATATTAGCTGCCATCTATATCTGTGTCATTTTTTATCACTGTCATACAGAGTTTTAATTTAATTTTAGAGAACAGGGTGTGCAAAATGAATTTAGGATCGTGAGGGGATTTATAATGAGTGAAAAAAGTGAGAAAATGAGATGGAATTAGATGGATATTGTTCATAAAATAAATTAAATCAATCAACTATCATAACTTTGTTTCAAATTTAATCCAAAAGCACCTACTTCCAAGACCAAAAACATTTAATTGTTTCTCAATTGCACACAGATTGTTTACTGTCTTCAATAAAACAATTTTAATTTCCCATAACTCTTCAATCTATACCAATTTGTGCATTTATATAATGACTATGCAAACATTTCCAATTCCATGGTACTTCATGCTCTAACGCTGATCTCTTCTTCTTTTTTAAATAAAAAAAACATGCACAGTGATCCCTGTTATCTATGTCCAACATTCATCTTTGGTAATCAATAATAGACCTAGGATAAACCATCAACAGTCATTGTCATCTAACAAAAATCAGGCCTGATTTAACCACACACAGGTTACCTTTTAAAAATGGACAGACTTAGGAGCATGCTCGATGAACCAATCATATACACAGGTCTTCAATCATATAATTGACACAATCTTGATTTTACAACAATAGTCAACCCCCAAAATGTAACCTTGAGCTTGATCTCTGTATGAATTAATATGCATAGTCTTCCTTTTAAAACAGTCATAATTTGCATGGTGATTCCCATAATATGTATGAAGAGAACCAAACGATATTGCCACATAGGTATCTCTTTTAAACTTTGACATAATCATGATCTAGCTTGATGAAATAATCACTCACACATGTGCCTTCTTAACTTAAATGTAATCACGATCATGCTAGGATTAAACATAGTAATAAATACCATAATCGACTAGAAGGGAAGCTCCCGAGACTATAGGAAATGATACTTTTTATTTTTTGTTCAATCAAGTTCA
>SNQJ01S0041782.1:38933-52213 GCA_010110895.2 Picea sitchensis
CCCCCCCCTCAGTTGTTTTAGTATTTCCAACAAATCTTAGGGTAAAATACAATATCGGGGGTAAACATCCCTAATATTTACCCTTTACACAAATAATATTAAAGAATTCATCTTTAAAATAAATTTTTGCACAAATGAAAACCCTAATAGTGATGTCACCCCTTTAGGAGGGACATTTTGGCACTTTTAGGCCAAACGTTGAGTTGGAGATGGTAGGGTTGGGCCTCCAAAGGCCATGTGTCTCCAATCCAATATTATTCTTCATGATCCAAAGGTTTCTTCCTTCAAAAACATGCAATGTGTAGCCATCACCACCTCAAGCCCACTCAAGCATGGTGTCAAGCCTCCAAAAGATGACATTTTGCCTCTTCTAGGAAACACATTTGGCATGTAAGGGCTATGTCATGTCTCTCAAGTCATATTATAGGCCTCCAAAGGTTCATCTCTCTCATCCGATATGTGGTACCTTGGAATCCAACCTTTGGGATTCAAGCCCCATGGAATCCCAAGCTAGGCTTGTTCCTCCAAAACTGTCCACCAACTAGGTCCTTGTTGGCCCTTGGTTATGGAAGAGAGCGAATATTAAGAAAAAAAAGGTGAAATTCGCACTTTGCACAAAGCACAATAACTGTTACTTGGGCGAAGTAAGTAAATGAGAAAAAAATATGGAGCGAAGTACGAAAAATCAAGTCGTTGGACAAAAGGAGATCGAGGATGATAGAAAAAAAAGGAATAAGGATCGAGGACAACTCAGCAAGCGAGAAAAATCCACCATTGGATGCTTTGGAGTACCGCATGAGAGGAAAGGAAGGATAGGTTGGTGAAGCCTAGAAAAAGTGGGACAAGTTGACCTAGGGTTTAAACGTCGATGGTTTTGGTATCTAGGGTTTTGGACACTTAGGTTTCGGCCTAAGGATGTCTGTGAATGATTGTAATGTATAAATAGAGGTCTAAAGGGCCTAGGTTGGGTTGGTACGTTTGGGTTGATGTGTTGTTATTTTTATTGTTGATACTAATTTGGCTGAGAGAAGAGTGTTCTGAGAAAGAGAGAGGTGTTGAGTGAAAGAGCCTCCAAGATTGTAAGATCTTCAGCTGGGTGCGAAGATCAACCCTTCAGCTGGGTGTGTAGGGGGGTGAGAGAAAGAGAGGAGAAGAAAGGAAATCTTCTAGCTAAGTGCATAGACAAGAAATTTATGCTTTACATAAATATAATATAGCATAGTTCTGTGGACGTAGCCCTAGAGAGAGGGTGAACCATGTACATCTTGCGTTGTGTGTGTGATTGGTATTTGTATTTGTCTTCATATATTGTTATTGCATTGCTAAGGTAGATCTGATATATGCATGGAGTAGATCAGGCTTATGAGTGATGTATGAATGTTGTGTTGTTCCTGTGATTTGATCCACTTGATATTCCCCTTGGTTTCAAACACCTCTCTCCCACAACCCCCTCATAGATGCTTCGGGTGAGACTACATCTACTTCACAGGTGTTGCTGAAAGGGCCAGTAACTAGGGATTGTTGGTGTGCTCTTGGAGTGAACCCTGGGTCTACCCCTGTGCCAACAAATGGTTCCGTTTCCAGGACAAGAATCTTCTTGAGGGAATGTCAAGGTGGTTTTCATCGAAGACAGAAAATCAAAAGTGGATAGAAGATCAAGAAAAGGACTTCGCTGAAACCCAGAATAAGAACCCTAATCTTAGCTCAGAGGACTAGTTGGAGAAGTACTTTTTTACATATATACACAAGATATTCTTTGGAGGAATTCATCAGGAGTTGTATGAGTGGCTAGCTAGATTAGCCGATACCCAGTTCAAGATCCTATCTAGACTTCCTATGGTTTGGATGTCATATTTGATCAAGAAGGTCAAGGAAGCTGATAAAACCGTATCACGAGTAGTAGATCACTAGTTCGATAGTACCATTGGAGGGTACATCACAGAGTTTGTTGTTGATAGAATAAAATCATATATCCAAGCCGAGAGATACTTTTTCAAAGGACAAAGAGGAAAATTTTTGCACTCTTTGAAGCTGAGAATCAAGATGTTGTTGAATGAAAAGAACGTCTTGAAGATATAGTAGATTGGTTAGATCTGAAGAGGCTAATGTTCAAGAACTTAGACAGTGACAGCGACACAGAAGTTGGACATACGTGTAGTGGGAAAGTGTTCAAAGAAGTCCATCTTGCGAACTTGTTTAAGTAGAACTATGGGGAAGAGGGTTTCTACAGTGGAGAAGAAGCAGATCTGACAGACGAAGAACATTTAGAACCCACTGGGATAGAGGAAGGACAAGCTGAAGAGCTTCACTAAGGAGTACCTGAAGGATCAGAGACCATGCAGACCATTGAAGTAAGTACTATTATCCTTCCTGTTGATTTAGCATTAAGTAATCATAGTAATCCTAGTCACTAGAGCATCCAAAGAACTATCCATAGTATCCCACCACATATTCAGTCAGGAACCCTAGGAAGATCTATGGTAGATGAGATGAGACTTCCTATATTTAGGGGAGATGGATCTGAAGATCCTGATCAACATTGGTTTCTGTGTGAATCCATATGGAATATTAAAAATGCCACCAAGAAAGTTGTTAAAAGGACCCGATTCAGTACTATCCTAAGGGATCGTGCACTGAGCTGGTACATGAAGCTTGTCCAAGGACTTGCGAAGCCTAAGCCATTGGGAAAGATCAAGAATGCATTGATTGTAGAGTTCAATAAACCTAAGTCAGATTCTCAATGTATTGCATAACTAAAGGAGATCAAGCATAAAGTAGTCGAGCCTATTTGGGAGTTTGATCAAAGGTTCAAGACCTTGACAGGCCGATTAACTTTTCAGATCCCAGATGAAAAAAATAAAGAATGGTTCATCGCTACCCTTTTACCACACATCAAAGTTCCCCTAATGCAGTATAAGATCTCTTTGCAGGCAGAAGCATTGGAGATCACTATGAATATTGAGTCAACCCCTATGGGAGAATCCAACTGAGGTATGAGCCAGATCTTGAGCCAGGTTACTAGTTTGTCTCTGCAGGTCGAGGATATGAAGAAGGACAAGGGGAAGGTAAAACAAGATGATATCTGGTGTGTAATATGCAGATCAAAAGGCCATGATAAGGAACATTGTCCTTTATTCCATGAATATTTGGCCTCAGGAGCTCCGAGCCCCTTGAAGCAAGTCACCCTGCCTTGGTGAGAAGTATGCAGAAATAGGCACCGCACAGGTGAGTTCGATTACATGCAAAAGTATGTCCAAACACCTACAAATTTATATTGTACATTATGTAAGTATGTAGGACATGATGATATAGATTGTAGGGATTACGATCTCATGCATGAAAGGTTAAGAGACATATATAAAATCCAAGGCGAAGTACAACAAGAGGGAAATGCTATGCAATACAACTCTCCTAGGAGAGGAAACTTCAATCCTCGCGGTGGATTTATAGGAAGAGGACGAGGACGAGGAATGAGTCAATTTTGAGGACAGATCATCTGTTACAACTACGCACAACCAAGACACCTTGCAAGGGATTGCCAGAACCCTTGTACCACTTGCAGCTACTGCAGCTCATTTGACCATGTTATAGAAGAATGTCCTGTGTTTCTTTCTAAGATTCAAGAAAAACGAGGACCTCAACAGAACCCACAAGTGCAACTGATATATGATGAACCTCACGGAGGATACCCTAGAGTCATTGTCATAACCAGAGGAGGCGCTCCTACAGTATAGGATATAATGACTCAAGGAAATCTTGTAGAAGACTCAGGTATTAGGAAGGACATAAAGAAGACTCAAGCCTTTAATGAAAAGAAAGAAAGACAAATCTTTGAGGAAGCAAGACAAGAATTCAAAGAAGATCAAGGTTCCTCATCAAAAACACAGCCAGAAATAAGAGAGTATGGAATGCCTCACACATTTGATCAGTCTGCTTTTCCAAGAGAAGAAAAAGAGGTAAGCAAGCTCATGGAATTTTTATACACTTGTATTAAGTTAATTCAGGATGAGAACGTTGTCCAAGAGCTACAAAACTTAATAAGACAGTATGAACTAGGAAATACAAACCCCTTACTGAATAGGGAAGTACACCAAATTGGTAAGAAGAGAAGGAAAAATAAGGAATTACATTTGAATGCTCAAATACGACAGTATGAGATAGACTATGTAGTCCTCGACTTAGGGTTGGAGGTCAATGTCAGGACAAAGCAAAATTGGGCATAGATGGGAAAACCAAAGCTGATCTTTTCCTCTATCAGGATTAGGATGGATAATCAACAAGATTTCATCCCATTTGGACAATTATAGCATGTCCATGTGGACATTGATGGAGTAAGAACATTTGCAGATTTTGAGGTAATTGAAATAGTTGACAACAATTGTTCTTACCCTATGCTGTTAGGAATTGATTGGGCCTTTGATAGCTATAATGTTGTTGACTTAAATAAGAGATGCATGAATTTTGAAAAGGATGGACTTAGGGTCATCGCACCTTTAGATCTAGATGAAGGTCAATGATACATAGAGCTCATCAGAGAAGAAGACTATGCATATAAACTAGAAAACATATACAAATTGACATCCAGATAGCAGGATTACATCAACCCTACAGCCGATGGGAATTTGAGCTGGTGAAGTGACAATGCGTGTTCATCATATTCAGAAGAAGCACTAGAAAATTGGTAGAACCAGATGTACGAAGTATCCACCAGAAGATGTGCTAGATTAACCAGAGAAGTTCGCTAGATCAACACAACAGTAAGTAACTTAGCCACCTATGATGTTCTGAACCCTTTAGAAGCCTTCCTATCAGATTTTGAAGAAAATATACCAACACAATAGAGGCTGTTGGAAATGGATGAGCCCCTGAAAGCCACACCAACAATATGGTGGGGAACACACAAAAGTAATATTACAGACTGGGCACAATGTTGAACCTTGATGACAACGTAGTTCTCGGCACAAGCAGTCAGTTGCAAAGTAAGGTATACCGATCGAAGTTTCCCAAAGGACCATGTGTGAAGCTGCGAAGAGGCCTGGAGTGACATCCCTCAAGACCAATGGGTGCATAGATTCATTAACATGTTGGATACGAACCCTATCAACTGGTACCTTCAAGCGGAGCTGCACCTCATCACTGCATACTGGGAAGGTATGGTTCAGAATTTTGTAGCCACATTTTTATTTGAAAGTGAATACCCTTCAGTAGACCAAGCATTATAGATTATGAGAAAGAAGGTATTCAAGGAGGCATCTAGCCTCTCTATGGAATAAGAAGAGGACTAATGGACTGCGACTCTCCAAAAATTGAAGAATTGCTACAAAATCAATGATGACGATGATGATCCCAGGAAGGTAAACATCACTGAAATAGAATTCCAAAGAGATGTGGAAGGACCAGGAGTGGAGCTACATTTATTGGTCAGCCAATAAAGATTAAAAAAGTCAATATTGGGATGGAGGAGACACCAAATATTGCCAATGTCGAAGATTATTGGGATATTTCTACCATTGACAAGATTACAAAGTTGTTGCATGAATATCAGGACTTTTTTCCTACCAAGTTCACTGATATGTAAGGTATCAAAGGTCCTATGGGAGAAATGAGGATACCATTGAAACCAGGTGCAAAGCCAGTCAAGCAAAGACCCTACATATTGAACCTGAAATATAAGGAAAAAGTGAAGATTGAGCTCGACAGAATGCTGGAAGCAGGGATTATAGAACCTATCGAAGAATCAGAATGGATTAACCCTATGGTGGTACAATAAAAGAAGACAGACGAGATCGGGATCTGCATAGATCTCAGGAAGTTTAATGATTCTTATTCGCATGACCCTTTCCCCACACCATTCACTGATGAAGTATTAGATAATGTGGGAGGCCATGAGGTATATTCTTTTACAGATGGATTTTCAGGATACCATCAAATCCAGATTGCCAAGGAGGACCACCACAACACCACGTTTTCCATAGAATGGGGATCCTACCAATATATAGTGATGCCATTTGGACTGAAGAATGCCCATGCCATCTTTTCCAGGGTGGTGGTAGAAGCCTTCAAAGAGTTCTTGCATAAATTTTAAGAAGCATATTTTGATGACTGGACTATGTTTAGTTTGTTGAAAAACCATATTGAATGTCTAAGGCTAATGTTGGATAAATGTGGTCAGTGTCAAATTGCATTAAATCTGAAGAAGTGAATCTTCTTCTCACCCTTTGGAGTGTTATTAGGTCATATTGTATGCAAGTAGGGACTGTTGGTCGACCCATCTAAAATTGCAATTATAGTTGATTTTTCGCCTCCTACTTTAGTTAAACAACTGCGCACTGCCCTGGGACATACTGGCTATTACAAGAAATTCATTAAAGGATATTCCCAAATTACAACACCGATGGAGAAGCTATTGAAGAAAGATTGCCAGTTTGGTTGGACAGATGAATGCCAACAGAGCTTCGACACACTTAAGCAAAAGATGGTTACTGCGCCCATTCTGGTTTTTCCAGATTGGAGCAAAGAGTTTCATGTGCACGTCGATGCATATTCTATTGCATTGGGAGAAGTGTTGGCACAACCTGGAGAGGGGGACATTGACCATACATTAGCTTTTTCTAGTAGGAAGCTATCTACAGTTGAAATCAATTACACCACCATCGAAAGAGAAGGACTAGCCATGGTGTATGCGTTGCAAAAATTTCGCCACTACTTGTTGGGAGGACACTTTAAAATGTTCGCAGATCACTCTGTGTTGAAGTACCTAGTCAACAAGCCGGTGTTGGGGGGACGAACATGCATATGGATTCTGCTATTTCAAGAATATGATTTTGAAATCATAGCTAAGCCAGGAAGAATGACCAAGGGCCCTGACCACTTGTCGAGGTTGGAACATGGCAAAGAACCCACTAGTTTGGAGGATACACCGTTGGATGCAAAACTTCTCTCCATTAGAAAGATTGATGACCACTTCGCAGACATAGTCCAATTCCTATCAATAGGAATGGCACCTAGTGAGTATACAATTCCCCATAAGAAACAATTAGTGGTGTAAGCTACAGACTTTTCAATTATAGTCGGCCAGCTATACAAGATGGGACCTGATGAGATATTAATGAGGTGTGTTATGGAGACAAAGTTCCCATTGATCCTCACAGAAGATCATGAAGGTATCACAGGAGGAAATTACGCAGGGAAAGAAACTACACAGAAGGTTCTGCGAGCTATCCTTTGGTGGCCTACCTTATACAGGGATGCTAAAGATTATGCCAGAGCCTGTGATGTATGCCAAAGAGTTGGGAAACCATCCCGAAGGGATGAAATTCCATTAGAACCACATATGACCATAAACTCATTCACAAAGTGGGCCATTGACTTCATGGGACCTATAAACCCACCAGGGAAGCACACTGGAGTGAGGTATATCATTACTGCAACAGAATACCATACTAGATGGGTTGAAGCCATAGAAGTTAAGGACTGTAATGCAACTACAACTACACGTTTTATATTTTATGGCATAATAACCAGGTTTGTATGCCCAAAGATCCTCATGAGTGATCAAGGCACACATTTCATCAATAAAACAGTCGAAGCCCTGATTGAAGAATTTTCAATCCACCATCAGAAGAGTACACCGTACCATCCAAAAGAAAATGGAATAGTCGAAGCATTCAACAAGATCTTGGAGACAACATTAACGAAGATATGCAGTGTGAATAGAGATGATTGGGATTTAAGAGTACCTACAGTACTATGGGCCTATAGAACATCTTGCAAGAAATTAACACTAAAGACCCCCTTTAAATTGGTTTGTGGTCTTGAAGATGTTGTTCCAATGGAGTATTTAGTACCAAGCCTAAGAATTGTTTCTTTTACACACATGGATGATACTAGAGTAGTTCAAGAGAGGCTTGCACAATTGGTCGAACTGGAAGAAGATAGATGTATTGTAGGATTCCAACAGCAGGTTCAGAAGGAAACAAAGAAGGCATATCATGACAGGCACATCAAAAGGAAGGCATTCAATAAAGGTGACTTAGTACTGGTGTATGACAATAAGTTCCTGAAACATCCTAGGAATTTTAGAATGCATTGGCTCGGACCATATGAGATTGCTTATGTTACCGAAGGGGGAGTTGCGCAACTGAAAACATTGAAGGGAGAATGGAAGGAAGGATTAGTAAATGGGAGTTAGTTGAAGTTGTACTACAACAACCAGTTGTCTCGCACACCTCAGTAAGAGCAAGAAGAAAATGGTCTAGGTACCAGGTGCAGTTGAAACTGGGTACCCGACACAGAAAAGACAGTCTGCACAAGGATGGGAAGGAGGCATAGAGCAGAAATCAAAGGCTTCCCTGCACAGTCTAAGGAAAAATCAAAACAGAGGGATTAGATATGAAGTGCCTTGGGATGAGTCAAAGGTGAGTGTTGGGGGCATGTTGCCCCTTGGTTATGGAAGAGAGTGAAGATGAAGATAGAAAAGGTGAAATACGCACTTCATGGAAGGCACATTAGTTGTTACTAGGGTGAAGTAAGAAGACGAGAAGAAAATATGGAGTGAAGTACGGAAAAGAAAGCCGTTGGATGAAAGGAGATCGGGGATGACATATAAGAAAGGAAGAAGAATCGGGGACAACTCAACAAGCGAGAAAAGGCCACCATTGGATGCTTTGGAGCATCGCGTGAGAGGAAAGGAAAGATAGGCTGGTGAAGCTTGGAAAAAGTGGGTCAAGTTGACCTAGGGTTTAAACGCTGAGGTTTTTGGTATCTAGGGTTTTGGACACTTAGGTTTCGGCCTAAGGATGTCGGTGAATGATTGTAATGTATAAATAGAGGTCTAAAGGGCCTAGGTTGGGTTGGTACTTTTGGGTTGATGTGTTGTTATTGTTATTGTTGATACCGAGTTGGTCGAGAGAAGAGTATTGTGAGAAAGAGAGAGGTGTTGAGTGAAATCACCTCCGGGATTATAATATCTTTAGTTTGGTGAAAAGATCAACCCTGTAGATGGGTGCACAGGGGGGTGAGAGAAAGAGAGGAGAAGAGAGGAGATCTGCTAGCTAAGTGCACAGACAAGAACTATATGATTTACATCAATATAATATAGCAAAATTATGTGGATGTATCCCTAGAGAGAGGGTGAACCACGTACATCTTGTGTTGTGTGTGTGATTGGTAATTTGTATTTTTCTTCATATATTGTTATTTCGTTGCTAAAGTAGATCTGATAGATGCATGGAGTAGATCAAGTTGATGAGTGATGTATGAATGCTATGTTGTTCCTATGATTTGATCCACTTGATATTCCCCTTGTTTGCAAACACCTCTATCGTACAAACCCCTCATAGTTTCTTTGGGTGAGACTGTATCTACTTTGCAGGTGTTGACAAAAGGGCCAGTAGTTAGGGCTTGTTGGTGCGCTCTTGGAGTGAACCCTAGGTATTCCCTTATGCTAATAGTCTTGCAAAGATAAATAAGCATGCCCTCCAAGGATCACAAGTCAAAATATCATGATGAGTAAATCAAATCAATAAATGAGCCACCCAAGCATGTGCATCAAATATTACATTGTCAAACAAGTAAGTTCTCAAAGACATTATGCGACTTGCCAAGATTGGATATGGGGAGGGTAGACGAGGTGTCCTTTTGAGTAGATATTTCCTAGGTAAATGAATGTTTCCCAATTGATAAGATCAATTATTACGTTGTCAAACAAGTAAGTGTTCAAATACATTATGCGAATTTCCAAGCTTGGATATGGGAGGGTTGATGAGGTGTCCTATTGGGTAGATCTTTCCTAGGTAGAGGAATGTTTCCCAAGTGATACCTCTCTAAGCCATGTAAAGTGGATGAAGTGGTTAAGGATCAAGACTCATTGGGAATGAGGTTCACGACATACAAGGGGTTGTAGTGTCTCATTCATGGGTTGTTTTGTAAAGGGTGTGTGGCACCTTCGTTTGCAATGCACTTTTTCCAAGCCCATTTTCTTTCCATTCATTGTTTCTTTAATGTTTTAAAAGATGAGTTGAATTCCATTGTTCCGGTGTGGTGTCCATATAATGACAGTGTCACTCACATATACCTTGTGGAAATGAAAAGGATGGATCATGATGATACCGCCTTTCTCTTAGCCATGCAACTGAGAGCCATTACCCTGGCTTGGTGACCAAATGATGGTAATTTCATACCACTAGATACCCATGATCATGATAGGTTGGCTCGTGATGAGAGCTCCTATCCTCCAACTAACACCCTATGAATTCTATCATTATTCTTGTGCTTACCCCTTTTCTTATAGATAAGAATTTCATTTCTTTGTTGGGGGATCCTTTGGCGAATCATTTGGAAGGTTTATATATAGTATTTTATCTTTTTAACCAACATTAATCCCTCTAGGACTTCAACCCCTTCTTCCCATAGATTGAGGGACAACCCCTTCTTGGTTCAGTACACCCTTAAATCTCAAGAGATAAGGAAATGGGGGGTTTTAGTGATCGAAAGTGGTAATTATGGATGGTAATGGTACAATGGATCTTCAAGGGAGTTCCTAGTAACAAACCCATTCCTAAGGAAGAACACTTTCTAGGGCACAATGTCAACCATGAAGGTAAAACACAAAAAAAATGCATAATGTCCAAGCATATGTCATGAAACCTAAAGCAATCTAAGATACAGCATACTCAAATGCCTCAAATATTGAAATCACACTCACCATAATACCTGACTTGTACCTCATGGAGAAAGGTGTATTTCCTTCAGGAAGCCAACGGGTGTGGTGGATGCCATCTTGAAAATCCTGACCTCTGTGGTGGTGAGAAGGGTCTTCATCTATGCAAGTGGACACTACTAGTAATGTAGTTTCTTGAAACTTGATATGTGCAACCTGAGGGCCTCGAGACATAATCTCCTTAGTTATCCCACAAAATGGGGATAAAAGTAATTATAGAACCCAATATGGATTGGGATTGGGAAAACATTTTAATTTTGATTTCTCCATGACTTCAGTGGACACCAAATTTTCTATACTTTCACCATATATGACCAGGTTAAAAACTTTGTTTCTCTTTTCAGGATCTTCTACTATCTTATTTTCATGTTTAAGTAACACTCTCTAGAACAATAGATTCTCAACTTTCTTCTATTTAAGTACCATCACATTTTCACCAACAATCGGTGCCTCCTTTTCCTATGAGACCTATGTTTTGGATTCACTTATTTTTCCTGAATTATGCTTTTCAGGACATTCAAATACCTCATGTCCCTATACTACACATATGTATTAAGTAAAATATACTCAGATTTTCCTCTTCCGAATCCTATGCCCCTTCCTATTCCATTTCCTCCTCTATTAATTTGGATACTAGTGGATTCATCCTCCTTTCCATTGCCTCTAGCCACATTTGTTCTGCCTGTACCTCTGGGTCCTTTCCCTCATAATTTCTATTGTAGTTTCTTGTCAATATTTTCTTCCACCTTTAAAGCAACTTGATAGGATTCATCTACATTACAAAAGTAATGCATGCTCATCTCATCTTGAATTTGATATTTCAACCCATTCTTGAATCTTTCCACTCTTTGATATTTTGGTTCCTTTATCCTTGATCTAAGTGACAATAATTTGAGACACATGTATCTTTCCACCTCAAGTTTTGTACTTGCTTACAAAAATTCTGTTGGTAATAGATAATAAGAAATTTCTCCTTGATTTTTCTCATCATCTTCCTTGTAACATCCCTCTCTACTGACCACACTATTATTGACTTATTCTTTGAGGACACTTGCTTGCAAGTAATTCGGGTATGGTACTCTGTGATTTTGTTCAGATTATGAGTTATATATGATGATGTTGAGGTGTTATGGATTTTTGATTATATTGATGTATATATATTGACAAATGCTTTTGAAGAATGGTACTGAGTATGCAGGACACATGACACGTTAAGGATGTTGATGGAATCAATGGATTCCCTTGGACTCTATATTTAGTCAGGGAGTGGATTGTATCTATTGAGTATTTCATTTCACGCACATATGATGTATGATTCATTATAATATGATTTATGTATATGGAATTATTGACAATGTTTTTGACAGTGGATGTAGGCTTGATGATGCTTGCTAATCTGACTCACATAAGGAGTAGAGGGGTCATGCACAAAAACCAAAAAAATGAGGGAGAGGTGTGACAACGTCCCTGTCATAGCCTACTAGCACTCCCACCATGGTATGAACTGTAGAATAACGATTACCTAGTTCGAAAGGTCCATGATGCCATGAGGGTAGACTGAGACAATCACTCATGAATATTTCTAAGGAGCGTGCAATAATGTGAATTCCTTATTCCTTAGTAGCACTTAGTCTCTCACAAGGTCGACCGAGTGGAGTGTTGACTCCTAGGGTTTGGACAAATTCCAAAAAAATTCTAAGAAGAGTGGCACCCTTGGAGCACAGAGGCGAGTGACACCCTTGGAGCATGGAGGTGCGTCTTGAAGGGAATGTCACATAATTAAACTTAAGTTAATAAATATAGATGGCCTAGAAAAACATTCAAATATTTAGACCTTGTTGGATTAACTAATTAATTAAACAATAGATTTAGTAGAAAATGCCTAACAAGAGTCTAAGCCTAAGCCTAAGCCTAAGATTAAGTCTAAAATATTAAATTTGGGATAAATCTAATTCTAGGAAAAGGTGGGAAAAATACAAAGATTGAATAAAATCCACATGTGTGTATAGATTTAATAAAAAGGAAATAGAAATAAATAATAACTTGAGAGGTTGGTTGTACATAGAATAGAATCTAGAGTCAAACTACATTAGTCTAAGTAGAAGAAGACTCCTAATTAAACTTTAGAAAAGATCTAGTTAGGGGACACTCAAATGAGAATCTGGGGAACAAAGGGACACCTAGGAGTGAAAATAGGAACATATTGAGGATTGTGAGGGATTTTGACCTTTTTAAATAAAATAAGAATGGTAATTAGTGGTGTAACTTGGGGAGATTGTGACAAGTGTGTGAGTGAGTAATCCAAATTACAATTAACTAAAACGTTAATTATCTGTGCCTGAGGACATGTGTCAATGAAAAAAAGTCTATTAAAAAAAAATTATGGAGAAGGGAAAGGGAAATATGATTTTGTTGAGCATTGTTATGCTGCCAAATTTTTATTGGACTATGTTTTACTTATGAGAGTAGGGATACCAAGCTTGTAAAAATAGTGGAAACTCAAGTCTTGCAACGATTATTTTTGGTTTCCTGTGTGTGGCCCTTTGTGGCTCGGGGGGGG
>SNQJ01S0041783.1:28465-51236 GCA_010110895.2 Picea sitchensis
CATCGATCCATCATGTATCAATGCCAACTCATTGATCCTCCTTTGACATCAATCAATCATTTGACATCAATCAATCAAACCATTGGCATCAATGACAACATGATCCAACAAATATGCCCCAATTAAGGGGTAATGAGCCAATATTAGGGCTTAACAATGTACCTAGCAAGGATAGGTCTTTGAAAATTCTGGGACCCATCTCAATGAGTGGGTAGGCATCGGGATTAGTGTGGACCAAAGGTAATATGTTATCAATGTTGGAGGAAGGGTTAGGCTCGTAATGTGACACTTGGTCAATAGTGACAATTTTCCCATTGTGGGGGAACATCATTGTGTGAAACACGGAAGAGGCCACATCCTTCATAGAATACATGTAGCTACGCCCAAAACAAATGTTGTAATCGAGCAAAGCATCGATAAATTCAATGTTAATGAGGATAATATTTCCCTCAACTTCAATGGGGAAATTTTGAAAGAGTCCTTCTGGAGAGGATGGCCATCTTTCATAAGCTTTCAAGATAATGGTGGAGGGTATGAGCTCAGGGGAGCCAAGTTTCTACCATACGGTTTTGGACATGATGCACAAGGATTCATATTTATCAATGATGCAGTGATGAACTATGATGTTCTAGAGTTTAACTGATATTTGGAAAGCTACCAGAGAAGGGAGGCGGGGTTCCCCACTATCAAGGTCAAAGGTGATGAGCCAAGTGTCAGTAGGGTTGACTACCCCTAGGATGGAAATGAATGATTTACATTGAGTAGTATGGGTTTGAAGGAATTCTAATACTGACATGGCAGTAGGATATTATGCCAATTCATTGATTAGGTTGTAATTGTGGGCCGCCCTTTCCCGAGGGTTGTTGACATTCTGTCGTAATGGGATGCAAGGAATCCGAAGGGGTGGTTTAGTGTTGGGGTGAGGAATCATCAAAGGTGGCCTAATGTGGCTGGAGTTGTTTCCGAGGTAGTGGGAGCAGAGTCAGGGGGTGCATTGTATTGAAGACTGCGCATTTGTAGAAGAAACTCTTCCTCACTAGTGAGGAGGATAGTGTGATCTGTAGAAGTACCCAGGTTGGGATATTGTACCATCTGTGGTGGGGTAGGATGCATCTCCTATTGGGTATTCATCACCCCTTGGTGTGGGATGGGGTTTTGTAGCACATTTGGAGGGGGTTGCTACACATATTCTTGTGGGGCCTGCTGAGGGGAAGGCGGTGTTGTGGGACGTGGTCCATTTTCGGATTCTTTCATCCATTTGAAGTCAATGAATTGAGGGAAATGGTGAGTATAATGACCATACTCACCATAGAGGGCACAAGGGAAGTTAGTCTAAAGATTGTTGTTATTCTTCCCTCAGCGTTTGTTATTATTTCCCCCTTGGGGGTTCTGGTTCCCCTGATTCTTGTTGCCCTCGATAGGTTGGTTCTGTTGGGGGTGATTCCCTCCTGGTCCTGAATTATTGTTGTTTCAGTTTTTTCCTTTATTTTTGGCATTATTCGACTGATGGGTCATATTTTCTGTATTCAGTTGTTCAAAATTGTGGACTTGTTGAATGGGAGAGGGTTGAACAAATTTAACCCCATCATGTGGTCGGCCTTGTGGAGAAGCAATGGGCTGGGGAGGACCAGGAAATGGGAAGTACGGATTATGTTGTGGTGATGATCTGTAAGGTACATAGGAAGGCATGGTGCTTTCACTAGTTCTTAGGGTGTAAGAAGAGGTGGAGGTGTTTCCAAAACTAGGTTGAATAGTCGGGCGCGTCATGGGTGCCGGCGAGGGTCCACTCATGGGGGGAGGGGGGGAAATAGGGTATGGTTGTTGATAAGGGGGAGGAGGATAATACAGGTTTCCTCCATATACCAGTGGATATTGAGGTGTTCCATACATAGATGGTTGTTAGAGGTGTGGATTTTGGTGTGTAGTTGTGTCGATCAATCCATCCATGGAGTGAGACATCCCAGGTTTGTCTTGGATGAATGGCATGGGTCTCAGGGCGTCAGGTAGTACCATATATAAGTACGGTGATTATGAATAAACGAGTTTGAACTGTTGATACTTGTTGATGGCTTCTTCTTCAGACTGGGGGAAGGTGGCGACCACATCTTTGGCAAGGAGGGAAACAAGTGATTTGAGAAACCAATTGAGGCATTGTTGCTTGGTGGCTTCTTCTTTGCATAGACTACATCATTAATGCCATTCATGAATGTGGTCAGTGATGTTTGTTGCATAGGTTTGTTTAAACATTGAGAGAAATTCGAGCCCATTGTCATGATGAATTGGTAGTTGAAAGAAGGTAAAAAATTCTTTGGCCAAATATTCAAAGGTCACATGGGACCCATATTTTTCCTCTACATACCAGTTGGCTAATGGGACAGTGAGTGTGCGTTGAAATAATATCAATTGGATAGATTCATCCATGATTTTTTTTGAAGAGAACCATAAGTGGAAGGTCGTGATATGGTTGGTCAGGTCGTATCCCACTTTTCCTTAAAACTTGGGAATGTCTGAAGGTAGTTTGGTAGGCATTGTAGGCCATGTGGCATCATGCAATATAGAATCATTGGTGAGCTTAGTCATATCCGGTATGTTGAGGGAAGCCAAGTATGGCATTTGCAGTGGTGGGGGAGGATTAATTCCCGTCATGGTAGGAATGTTTTGTGTACCTGACCCTTGAGGAGGGTTAGTTATGTCCATGGTGTGAGTGGTTTGGGTACCTGACCCTTGAGGGGGGTTAGTTCCATCCATGGTGTGAGTGGTTTGGGTACCTGACCCTTGAGGGGGGTTATGTGGGGTTGTACTTACCCCTTGGGAATAATTTTCCCCCCAGCTTTCATGTAAAGGAGAGTGAGTGGATGGTTGACCTTGGGAAGTGGACCCAAGTAAAGTGGAACCAAGAAAAGAGGATCCCAAGACAGTAGCACTCATAGGGGTGTGAGAAGGTGGAGCTGATGAGTTGGCAAGACTAGGAAGTCCCCCTAGAATAGGAGGGTTATTTAGAAAGCTTCTAGAATGACGGGGATGCTATGGGTCCCCTATGATGTCTGACTAGCAAAGTGGATGTGTGCAAAATGATGATGAAAGAAATAAATGAACAAGAGTTTTTGCTGGAATTTTTTGAACTTGTCACAATATATCTCACAATCGTATGTAATCAAAAGAGAATCATACATAAATAAATAAAGAATCATACATGTGGATAGGTGTATTTTGTCTGCATGGGAGAATAAAGAAAACAAATGCTCCTGTCCTAAAATACGTAACATCCTTCCTCGCAAATAGCATTGGACCTTCCAAAATCACTCAATAGTGGGGTCTGAAGCCATCGGAAGAGGAACTTGTGAAGGATGAAACAATCAGTTATAATGAGGGGTAGAGGGTGCATATCCCAAAAGATCTGGCGATATTTCCCAATAGCCACACAAAATCCGATCAAGGTTCAATAGCAACCCACAATTTCCACTTAGGTAGATGTCCTAAAATTTGGTCACTAGGTACGTCAGTCAAAGTGCGGCATTTAGATTTTTGCCCTAAGAAATGGGTCATGGGATGGATCTCGTCCAAGAGGTGGGTGCCTTAAGGGGGAACACATAGAACAACTGGACCCCGACCTTCAACCCTTCATAGGTATCTCCCTGCCTTATGGTGTACGAACACTTGACTTGGAAGATTTAAAGTTCCCTATTTGACAACTTCTACTATTTGAAGATGTGAGAACCTGATAATGGGGATTTATTTGGATGCCTATCCACAAGATCCTACCTAGACTAAAACATTTCTTTTGGCACCTCTTTTGGAGGAAAACTTAGTGAGTTTTTAGAAAAAAATTAGATGTGGTTGTTTGAGAGATTGGAGGTGTGAACCAATCTCGTTGAAATTAAATGGGACTGGATAGTTTCGTCAAGAAAAAGGGTGGGGCATTTCGAAATCCCTTTGGAAGAAACTTACTTCAACCTCCATGTTTCGAGATGAAAACTATGTGAGTGAATAGTGACTTTGTGTGTGAATAAGTGAAAGTGTGCCAAATTTTTAATAAGTTAGGTGTCACCTTGTTGCATGTCGACTTCGTGTGGTCCTTACATGTCTTGATTACCTAATTTACTAAATTCCATTGGTACAAACTTGTGGAATTTTAAAGTCCCTAGAGAACTAGCATGTGGACATGTGGGTCCTTAAAAATCATTTAATTCCCTAGTGTGATTTAATCTAAGAAATCTTCAACAACTATCCTAGATTGTGGACATGTGGGCATGTATGGGCCCATTACAAAACCTTTAAACTTCCCTAGTGATTTAATATAAGAAAGTAATTTCAAAACTATCCTATCTTTGTAGCATGTGGGCATGTATGGGCCCTTACAATTTTAATATGTTTTGAAAAAGAAACTAAAAGGAGTCCTGAGGGGGCTATTGTCCTCTCCTAAAGATTTTTTCTTTTAAGGGAGATGAAATTTCCCCTCAATCTTTTTTTTGATTCTCAAGATCACCCTATGGCGTGAGAGAAGAGTATAGTCAAACATTGACATTCAATTTTTGGTCCCAATGCAAGTAGTTATATTTGTGATATTTGAACGGTTCCAACTTAATTTTTACAGTCAAAGCAAGCCATCCATGTGGAAAAATGAGAGCAAGAAGAGGGAAAAATATGGATTTTAACCTCCTCAGTGCCTATGTTTTGACTAACCCTTCATGTGGAGAGGGAATCTAAGTGTGGTTCATATTACAATCTGCATAGAATAAAACTTAAGAAGGATATGGGCCTCCAATAGATCACAAAAACCCTTACAATGTGTGATTTTATGAACAGTTGTGCGGGTTGCAAAGTAGACAGAGGCACATTGGGCGTTAATGCACGAATTAAAAATGAATTTTGGGTGTAGTGCACAGAATGCATTGAGAAAGACAGTGGGTTTGGAGCATATGCTCGGAAGACATGTCTGTGGGTAAAAAAACCTAAGAACTTTCTGTTACACGACCAGAAAAAAAATTCGGATGAAATTCTCTTAGCTCAGCTCTGAATTTGTCTTTTTGCAGGAAGACATGGGCCAGTTATAGTTCCTACAAGTTAAATAAACCAAAAAGAAATGCTCAAACAACCCAAATGGGGAGGAAAATGATACCTATCCCCAATGGAGTCACAAATTTGTTACGTCTCTTTCGTCACCTAACTGAGAAAAATCAAGATGCTTACAAGCCCAGTTGAGTTAGCTAGACAAGACAACAGTGAATGCAAGAGTTAGAAACTTCAAGCATGAGAAATAAACAAAAGACTAAGCTAATAACAATAAAAGAAACTAAAATAGAGTGCATAAGGGAATTATAACAAAAATAAACAACATTCATGCTACCAATGGATAAGTTGTATTAGTGGAAAAACACCAAGGAGAAAGGGAGACTTATGGATCCCCTCTTCCTCCAAGGGAGGGCCCTTGAACCCCCAATGATTGAGCTCTTCTTACAAGTAACAAACTAGAAGGAAATGGTGAAGAAATCCCAAATCTCATTCACTCAAGAGGTGATGTGAAAAAATTCAATGAAATGGTGCTTGTATACTCTTGATGAGGAAAGAGGATCCTCCAAGAGAATATAGGCAAAATAACAATACAAATGAATTCTTTGAAAATATAGTGCACCCATGGCCTCTTTTTATAGAAAATATTTGAGTCATTATTCAACCAGTCTTTAGTGTGAACAAGGGGCTCTTTAGGGCACCCTTAGGTCTTTGACAAGCCAACCACTCAGATTCAGCTCGGATTTGGGTGTCAAATCGACTTGGTAGATAAACCAGAAGTGGGTGGAAGGTCGACCAACATCATAAATGAGTCGTTCTGGGGTGTGTGAGGATTTTTGCATCCACATTCGTGCATTGGATGAATATGCGCTTTTCTAGTGTTATTCGACTGTCGCACGTGCGCATGCTGCCTTTGTATCCTTAGTGCATGATGAGTTTTTAACCAGTTGTATAGTTTTGTGCCCTTTGGAAATGCATTTTCTGGGACATGGATGAACTAATCGATGTTTGAAGATGCTAGATTCCTGTAACCATTTGTGGATGAAATTCCAGTGATAACACCAGGGTTCAAAATGCAGGCAGAGAAAATAACCATCTAATAGCTAATTAATTCTCTATACTACCCCAAACATACCACAAATAATATAAATAAATCAAAGAGAGAGGATATTGGGTAACTATACCTCTAATCCCATGTCTGGTGATGATTTTCTTGTGCTTGGAAGTTCCACTAACTGCACGCCTCCTCCCAAGGCTGACCTGCATCCAAAGATTGAAAAACAGAGAACAAAAAGCATGCTATTCCATATATAAGTTAGGGTTAGATGTTATAATGTCAAGCATAAACCAATAAAATTATTCAAGACACCAACATTTGCGACAGGAAAATGTAATTCTTTTATTCATAACATGAAGATTATACCTTTACAATATAAGTCAGATACCATTATGCGAACCTGGTCCGAGATCCTATTCACCATGATCCAAGTGCACCTTGCATGAAATTATCCTCTCAACCTTATAATCTCTTATATGGAAGTGAAATGGTTAAATGGAGGGAGAAGGGGCTAATGAGGGAATGTTGAGGCAATTTCTCACAAAAGGAAACAATATCTTGGGCAAGGAGGGGAAGTGAAATCAAGCAGATTTTCACTGTTCTTATGCTTAGATATGAAATGAAACCACAACACCTCCTTTTATATGCCAAAAGGATGGTTATTTGGTTGGGTGATGGGATATAACAGGTTTATTAGTTGGGAAACCTCCAATAGCCCATCAATTTCAATGAATTCCTTGCAAATTTTTCTTTTTTGCAACTTTTGCAAGCATACGTGACCTGTAATGGTGCAACATGCATATATACGCGAGATGTAGTGGTGAAACAAGCATATGTATGTGGGAATTAATGGTGCAGGGTGCATACATATTCTAAAAATTGTTTTTTTAATAAGAGTGTCTCAATAGTGCTTTGGAAAAAAATGTAAGTAAGAGGGCCAAGGCCATGTATGCATATGTAGATCAATTTAGGGATATAACAGATGCCCCCTAATGTGTGAGGTCAGAAGATAAACTGATGGCCAAAATACGTTACAATATCTTCACCAATGTACGATATCGAGTGAGCCTGGGACCAGAGTTCAGGAGGTGCCATATGAAAAACAACAAATGTCTCTCTGAGGCGGGCACACCCATGCTCGGGATGAAATAAATCATGGATGACAATCAAATACACTGTAGATCCATGTCATATAACTATATAAAGTGTAGCCAAGAGAAATACACAACGGATCTACATCTCAAAATTAATCAGAGATATACTAGTAGAGTATCCATCTTCAAGAAGCCAATGACGCCCAATGGATGGACATGAGGCCTTTAGAGCTCAAGAAACTACTTCAAGATTTTCAAAAATAGGGTAGGAGTACAAGGTGAGTGTATGACTTCAATACCCTAAGGTCTTCAACGACTCGTCGGGAAAAGACAATAGGATCTTGATGATTAGGCAGAGAACTTTGTCGATTTTGAATTAGGACTTGACTGGACTCTCGTGATGGCCAACTCATGAGGTCAAGAGACAAACTGTATAAATGTTGGCTCAGGCTGGGTGGAAATTTTCTTGGACAAAAGCATGCAAGATGATCAGATTCAGGAAACATGACATTGACATAAGTTCATGATGCAGGAGGCAACACAATCTCTCCATGTGTTTGGAAGAGTAACCAAATGGAGGAGGACACAACTCTATGTAGAGAGAATGACTTCCTAAGGTCATACTAGATTCCAATGCTTGACAAAAAAAATAGAATGATGTGATTTGTCTAAGGGAGACTCTTTGTGCTACAAAAAAAAGAATACGTATTTCTCATCCCCTCTTTTTGGGATATTTGATTTTTTTTGTCTTTTTCAATTTTTAAAGAGCTTGAAAAAGAATAAAAGAATTATAAGTTACAAAGGAGGAACGAGTGTCGCAAGAAAGCATACTAGCTCCAAGCACAAGGAACATACTAATGCTCTGAACAAGGAGACATTTGCAGGAAAAGAATACTAGGGGAAAATTCCTCCATGGGTCAAGGTGTTAGGTCGTAAAGGAAAAACATGCTACAAGGCTCGCGTATAAGGCATGCTTCAAAGGTTTAGTTGAGAGAAACAAGGAGCCAACATTAGGCTAAAGAGATGGATCTGCAAATGCGATTAACAAGACACAATGAAACCCCCTTTAAATTAATTCTAACGAGCTTAGAGAAGGTAAGCTCGGTAGTTTTTTCACATTTAGAGAGTCTGAAAAAATGTAAAAGAAGACTCTAGGGAGTACCATTTTCGGAGATAGTCTAATCGGTTTGAAAAAGGGGTAAACTTGCACCGAAAAGATGTCTATTCAGAACCATTTTAATTAGTGTGGAAAAGACAAGATCACTCGGAAATATTTTCAATTTTAAGGAGTTTGAAAAGAGATTAACTATGGAATCACAATATTTTTATGAGTTTAGTCTCCTTAGCCAAAAAAAGTATAAAAGTTACTGAGGAGAACCCTCTCGGTGAGACGGATCTCTTGAGGCGTATATTTTTCTACTATAATCTACGGGATGGAAAAAGGGTTAAAGTCATGCCAGTAGATGTTCTTCTGGACCAATTTAACGAGTGTGAAGGAACAAGGTCACTCGAAAATATTTTTAATTTTAGGGAGTTTGAAAATAGCTTAACTATGGACTTCATGGGGGTTCATTTTTCGTAAGTAATCTCCAAGGATCGAAAACGGTGATAAACCAAAACCAAGGAGATTTTTTCTTTTTCAAAGATTTAGTCCCTTAGGCTCGAAAATGTGTTAAACTTGTGCCTGAGAATACTCTTATAGCAAACCTAAGTTCCTAGAGCATACCTTTATTCGTACAATTGATCGTTCGGACCGAAAAAGGGGTAAACTACCGTCGAACAGATGTTCCTTCAAATTTAAGTTTGGTGAGCATGAAGGGAAACAAGATTGATCGAAAATATTTTCATGTTTAGAGAGTCTAAAAAGGGCTTAAATAAGACTCGAAGGGGATACTTTTCTCATTTAATCCAGACAAGATTGAAAAGCATAAACACAGCCTCGTTGTATGTTGCTTTTGAATTGTAAAGCGAGCTTGAAAGACAACAAAACATTCTCATTTGGGAGTCTTGAGGGTGAGGTCAATAATGATGGTGCATCAGACAAATGAGGCTCAATCTCATAATCATGAAAGGATTAATAAGGACTCCCGAGCCTATAGTCAAAACTGACAATATGGATGTCAAAATGTAACAAGGATCTACCTAGGGAATCCATGAAAAGGTAGGCTCTACCATCGAATTATGAAACTTCTAGAGCAACAATGAAGGTTCAGTGTCGCACTTTAGTGGGGTCCATCCTAAGGAAAAGAAGAAAATACAATGAGATGCAGAAAGTGGAGGTGAAATCCTAGCTTATATGGAAAAAGTTGGAAAAAATGAAGTTTACCAAAGGATACCAAAAATGACCCATCCCCAAAAGGTTACCAAACCAAATGAAAAGTGTATCATAACATCCAATAAGAAACTCGGAAATGGAATCAAGTGATCATCAAGCATGGAAAAACAACAAAGGGGGTCAAAAGGTGGCAAAAAAGGCCAAAACCGTCTATAAATAGAAGCTGGCAACTCATTTTCACCATTCCAATTTGAAAATTACCCAAAAGGAGAAAAATACCCTTTGCTAAAGAAGTTCATTCCGGGAGCTTCAGTGGACAAAATGAACTTCTGCTTGTACCAAGTAAGTACAAATGTATCCCCCTTGTAGTTCAATTTTTCTTTTATGCATTTCTTCTTGTTTTTGAGGGGGCATGCTCTCTTAAAAAGAGAGAACCTATGTGTATGCAGGTTGTCCAAGGACAACCCACGTATGTACTCAGGAAGAAAACAGTATGCATGTGTACATAGGCAACTAAGGCCAAAACATCCCACATACACCCTCAAAATCTTGGAAAACTATTAAAAGGCAAGAGCTAACTCCCTTTTATTTTTCATGGAACATGATGTACATCCACTGGAGGGAGAGGGAAGGAGGACATTGATGTACTGGTCGAAGAGGACCCTTCTTCCATTACCACATTGAAATGATGCAAGTTGTGGCATGTATTCTAGCTTCCATTTATGAGGGCACAACCCAAGCTACCGAATGCCCTGGTTGACTACTGGAATCCGGATGCACGAGAATTCATGATAGAGGGACAATCGTTGACTCCAACGACTAAATAAATATACTTCTTGTCTGGCCTCTCGAGGAGAGGGGAAGCAATCAATATGCATACATTCCCCCCTGGGCCTTTTAACATTGACGACTACATTCAGATGTATTGTGAGGCTGGTATTGAGAAGGTAGGTTCTCAAGTTCCTATTCACAAGATCACGAGCCTGAATCTGAGAGTGATATTGCTACTTATTGGGCAGATTACTGGATCTGCAACCCTTCACTAGGCTTCTTAGGAACACATGCACTGTGTTATTCAGTGCCAGGAGGCCCATATCTTTGACTAGAGTGTGACCATGCTAACATGCATGAAGAGACAACTGACAGAGTGTCAAAAATGCAACAACAAAAAATTTAGGTTTGGTACTATTTTATGCTCATTCTTCTTCTTCGAGAGTACCCATCCTTATTCCTACAGAGACTATGCAGGGGCATGCAGCCTCCTTCCCAACAGTCTGTAGATGGGAAACATTGATGCCATGATAGGGGGGATGGAGGACCATAGAGTCCTTCGACGACACTTTTTTTTACTGGTGGACGTGGCAGATTCCGATGATAGAGGACTACCCCTATGTTGGAATCAATGTATCCAAGGATCCAGGCATTCCTATGCCTCTCGGAGAGGAGCGAGGAGAGATAGGTGACATGATTTTTATTGTTATTTGATTTTTTAATCACTTTTATATATATCATTTTTATGTGTGTGTAGAGTACTAACTTTCATGTAGTTTCTATGTACAGATGTGGGACTAGTGCACCCGACAGATTTTGCGAGGACTCGACGATGTCCTCGACCAAAGGTGGGACCAAAAACAACCGATGGATAAGAAATATTAAGCCCTAAATAGTGGTTCATTACTCCTTAATTGGGGCATATTACATTAGTAATGTTATTTTATTTATGTCATTTTTAGTCCATTAGTTGTAATTATACCTCCTAGTCTCCTATATATATGAGGGTGACATTTTCATTTGGAATCATCTTGTAATTGAACATTTATGTGGGCATAAGGAGGTTTCCCCCTCAAAGAGGTTTATTATCTGAATTTATCTCTTTTTCAAGGCATTGAGTATTTATTCTGAGGTTTTTCTATGCTATATTGATATTTGGTTCCTAACATATGGTATCAGAGTTCAAGGTCTTGGGGTTTCACTGCTACATATGAGACACCTTGGATTTGTCGCTATAAGTTTTTTCTACAATGATTTAGACGGAACATCTTGGAGGATATTTAGTAGACAGATCAAGGTACGTTGGGTTAAAATTTCAGCTCCTGATACCTTATAATTTCAGATATACAACCTTTCTAAGATAGGGTTCTGGAATCATCATGAATTGAGTCATTGCAGAATTTTCACTATAAAATGTTTTATGTAACGTTTCAGAACCTGAAATCCATAGGATATTCACAGAAATTAGTAGGGTATCTGTGGTAACAATTTCATTTTCTAAGTCATCTTACATTTGTAGATACACCCTGTGGAACATAGGGTATCTGACTGGTCCTATTAACTAGTATCAAGCAGGTGTTATGGGTAAAACAATCATAACTTATTCCTAGAGTATCCAAATTGAGTGAGACTAGTTGCATTAGATAGTGGATAGACCGTAGTAGTTTTGATACATGTTTCAGAATTTAATATCAATTATTTTGTGTGGGGCATGCTATAAAAGTGAGATATCCTGGAAAGAAAAAGAATCAACAAGTTGTGGGGAAGTTACCATAAATTCCACTTGGCACATCCAATTTTGATCAGAGCAGTGGAATTGCAGAGAAGAAATATCAGAGACCTACAAAAAATAAAATTTCATACTTACAAGGGATGAAATTTTGGAAAAACAATAAAAGGAAGATTGTCTAGTAGAACCACCTCAAAATCAAGGTTTAAAGTGATACTTGGCCAACATGCCACCAAAAAAGGGAACTTTTATACCAAATAAGCCTCCATAAATCCTACTTGGACTCTTTATGAAATATGAAATACAAGAGATGGAAGCTAAGTTGGAGGCAAAGATGGATGGTTTAAAAGAGGAGATCATGGAAGGATTGAAAAATCTTACAATAGAGAGGACACCTAAAAGTGAAAATGTATCCCATGAAATTCATGATGAGGACACAAGGAAGGTGAATCAAGAATGGAGAAATTCCAACTTTAGGTTGAAGACCAACCACGTTCCTAAGATCGATATGAGGAATTTTGATGGTAAGGACCCTATCACATGGATACTTCAGATGAAACAATTCTTTGATCTACATAATGTGCCACATACACAAAAGGTAGGAATTGCTTCTTTATATTTAGAACCCAATCAATTTGTATGGTATTGATGGATTTTATCTCACAAATCACTCATCACTTGGACAATTTTCATGGAAGAAATGATAACACACTATGAAGATACAAGGAGAAATACCTTCTTTAGCCAATTTATAAATCTCAAGGAAAAGGGTTCAGTTACAGAGCACATTGAGAACTTCCAAAGATTGAATATAAAGGTAACATATATTCCATATGAGCACTTGATTGATGTATTCATAGGAACTTTAAGAGATAACATTAAACATGAGGTTCTCCTTTGGGAACCCAAATCATTAGAGAATTCATTTAGGGTGGCAAGAAATGTTGAAAGTAAAAATATGGCTATGGCTACTAGAAGGACCAATCCTAACATCTATAGAGAAAATGATGCTCCTTCTTCTAAAACAACTCAACCTACAAGGTTTACACCTCAACAATTGGAGGAAAGAAAAGAAAAAGGTTTATGATTTAATTGTGACAACAAGTATAGTAAGGGACATAATTGTGGAGAGAAGAAATTATTCTACATATATTGTGAAGAGGAAGAAGAACAAGAACAAGAACAAGAACAAGAAACATCTCAAGATGAAAACGTAGAATCAATTTCGTATGAAGAATTGAATCCCACGATATCATGTAATGCATTGGCTAGAATTAACACTCCTCAAACCCTCAAGATCGAAGGATATATCAAAAAGAAAAAGGTAATAGTCCTAACTGATTCTGGAAGTAGTCATAATTTCATTCACTATAAATTAGCCAAATCTCTCAATTTCTTTTTATATCCAACACCAGAGTTTCAAGTAATGATTGCAGATGGAGGAACTATCAATTGCTCAGGAAAATGCAATAAGATAAATCTTACTATGGGGGAATATGTAATGAATAGTCCAATGATTTATATACCCATTGGTGGTGTTAATGTTGTACTAGGAATCCAATGGTTACAATCATTAGGAACACTGGCTTTTAATTTTCAAGAACAGTTCATGAAATTTTCATTGGAAGGAAAAGAAATTGAGTTAAGAGGTATCACAGGGAAACCTGGTAAGGTGATAAGCTCTAATGGCATGACAAAATTATTGAAAAATGGGCATCAAGGTGTTATTACACAACTATGCTCACTATATGTTCAAACATCTAAGACATCTATTCCTCTATATCTCCAAGGTATCATTGATAAGCATTCCAAAGTATTTGAAGATATTCCCAAAGGTATTCCACCCACTCGAAATCATGATCATGATATTCACCTAATTCCTGGGAGTGTTGTAATCCTCCTAACATCAGGCCATAAAGATACCCTTATGCCTAGAAGAGTGAAATTGAGCGCATGGTTCAAGAAATGTTAGAGGTTGGCATTATTAGACCTAGCCAAAGTTCTTACTCTACACTAGTGGTAATGGTATTCAAGAAAGATGGCTCATGGCATATGTGTCCATATTATAGAGAGATCAACAAGATCACTATTATGTATAAGTTTCCCATTCCCATCATTGATGAATTGTTAGATGAACTACATGGAGCAATCTGTTTCACAAAGTTGGATATTTGTTTAGGGTATCATCAGATTATAATGAAGGAAGAAGATATCCCAAAAATAACATTCTGAGCTCATGAAGGCCATTATGAATTTTTGGTCATGCCTTTTGGCCTTACAAATGCACCTTCCACATTCCAAGGGTTGATTAATTCCATTTTCAAGCCCTTCCTTCAAAAATTTGTGTTAGTATTTTTTAATGATATACTAATCTATAGCAAGTCTTTGGAGGATCATGTGGAAGGACATGTTGACAAGGTTCTACAACTACTAAAGGAGAAACAACTATATGTCCAACCATCAAATGTTTCTTTGGGTGAAGAGAATTTAGAGTGTTTGGGTCATATTGTATCTCTTGAAGGTGTCAACATAGACCCTAAAAAGACTAAAGCCATGATGTTTTGGCCAATTCCCAAAACATTGAAGAATCTTAGAGGGATTTTGGGTTTGGCCGAGTTACTACCACAAATTTGTTTGACACTATGGAAGAATAGAAACACAACTAAACACTAACTAAGAAGGATGGATTTTCATGGAATCCATAGGCAACTAAGATGAACAACTTAAAGAGGTATGTGAAAAGCTCCTATATTGACCTCTAGACTTAAAAGAAACCTTTATTGTGGAATGTGATGCCTCGGAAATGGAATTGATGTTGTCTAATGCAAGAAGGAAGACTAGATTTTGATAATGTCCAAAGGGAAGGGACTTACACAAACCCATTTGTAAGAGAAGGAAATGATGGAAATACTACATTACATTGAAGAAATGGAATCCTTACCTAATAGGTAGGCACTTCAAAGGTCAAAATAGATCATGATAGTCTTAAGTACTTCTTGGAACGAAGACTATCTTGGAAGAATAAAAAATAGGTGGCAAGAGGTGGGTTATGATTGGGAAATCATCTATAAAAAGGGAAACAAAAGATGTTGTGAGATGCACTCTCAAGGAAGGATGAGAGATGTTAGAGGCCTTTCTCTCTGCTATCTCTATCATCCCAACTGATTGGATAATAGAAACAAGGGATGAATGGAAGAATGTGAAAAAGTGTGGAATCTCATTCAAAGGTTGCAAGAGAATTCAATACGTCGGTCTATTTACATGGAAAAATGATTCACTATGGTAAAAGATTGCTTATATTTATGTGATAATTCTCAACTCAAACAAAATGTACTATTGTATTACACCTCTCTCTAGTAGGAGGGCACTTGGGATTACAAAACCCCAACATAGGGTCAAGAAGGGAATTTTTGGGATGGCCTTAAAAATGATGTTCAAAGGTTTAATGGCAGAATGTTTGGTTTTCCAACAAAATAAGGTGAAACAATTAAGACCCTAGGGTCTTACAAACTAGACATCCCAAGTAATATTTGGGAGGAGGTTTCCATGGATTTCATCACGGGGGTTACCTAGGTCCCGAAGGGAAAAGAGAGTGTCATCATAGTGATTGTTGATAGATTGACCAAATACACACTTTTGCACTCTCTCATCCCAGGTTACCAATGCATTCATGGAGAGCCAGTTCAAAGAGTACACTTAGAGCCCCAAGATTATTATAAGTGTGATCCCATCTTCACTGGCATTTTTGACAAAATTATTTTCTTTTTTAAGATTCAAGTGGCTCATAGCTCATCCTATCATCCTCAATCTAATGGTAAAAGCTGAGATAGTGAACATATGTCTAGAAGAGGCTACCTTCATTTCTTTGTCTAGATAAACAAACACAATGGTTCCAATGGTTACCCTTGGCATATGGTGGTATAACACTTCCTTTGTCTGCAAAAAAGGACACCATTTATGGAACTCCTGGATACCACCTTCCAACTATCCTTCTTCTCTAAAAAATAAATATAAGGTTCAATAGGTGGAAGATCACATCAAGCATCAACAATAAGTTCTCAAATATTAAAGGACAGCGACCATGGAACAAAATTGCATGAAACAACAAGAAGATCAACATCAGAGTGAAAGAATTTTTAAAAGTAGAGGATTGGGTGGTTTTAAGACTACAGCCATACAAGCAGATGTCCCTCAAACAGAAGCCAAGAATGATAATAAATTATCACAAAGTACTATGGCCCTTATAAGGTGTTGCAAAATATTGGTACTATGGCATACAAATTGGAGTTGTCTCCATCTTCTGTAAGTACACCCAGTTTTCCATGTTTCATGCTTAAGAAGGTTATAGGTGACAAGATCAGTTCAAACTATATTTCGAACTTGGCGAGGAAGGAAAAATCATATTGGAGCTTGAAGCCATCACTAGCACAAATTGGTCGGGTTGAGGGAATAGATCCATTTGGTATCTTTATTAAATGGAGGAAACTACCGCTGAAAATTCCACTTGGGAAGATGTCTTTTATACAAAAGGATCCAAAGTTACTCAAGCATTGAAGAAAACACTTGTGTCTCAGGGGAGGGGCATGTTAAGCCTAAATAGTGGCTCATTACCCCTTAATTGGGGGCATATTACATTGTTAATTTTATTTTATTCACGTTGGCTTTGGTCCATTGGTTGTTAGGTGACAAGATCCCAGTTCAAACTATATTTCCAGAACTTGACGAGGAAGGAAAAATCATATTGGAGCTTGAAGCCATCACTAACACAAGAATTCGTCAGTTGAGGAATAGATCCATTTCAGAGTATCTTATTAAATGGAGGAAACTACCGCCTGAAGATTCCACTTGGGAAGATGTCTTTTATACAAAAGGATCCAGAGTTACTCAAGCATTGCAGAAAACACTTGTCTCAAGGGGAGGAGCATGTTAAGCCCTAAATAGTGGCTCATTACCCCTTAATTGGGGCATATTACATTGGTAATTTTATTTTATTCACGTTGGCTTTAGTCCATTAGTTGTAATTATACCTCCTAGTCTCCTATATATACCAAGGAGACATTTTAATTTGGAATCATCTTGTAATTGAACATTTATGTGGGAATAAGGAGGTTTCCCCCTCAAAGAGGATTACTGTCTGAATTTCTCTCTTTTTCAAGGCGTTGAGTACTTATTCTGAGGTTTTTCTATGCTATATTGATATTTGGTGCCTAACAAGCAATTTTAGGGGGACCTCTAGCCAGAGAGGCTGAGAGGGTTTTGAGATGAGTGGAGTGCAACCTCACTACTCTCACTCACATAGTAACCATGGCCGAGATCGAGGATCTCCCTCCTGCCATGCAACCTCATGTAATGGGGGTGACACAAAATTGGGTCCAACTTTTCCGACGTTTGGCCAACACCATTGTTCATTATGGCAGGGCCAATAGGCCCCAAGCTTAGATAGGCTAGACTATATATGTGCTGAGGGCACCTTTGTACATGTAGTTTTTGAGGGCTTAAGTCCAACGATGTATAGTGAACCTTATTTTTTAGGCATTTGCGCCCACTTATGTACTTGTAACACTTTTGATATATATATATATATATATACATATTATTTGTCTTATGGATCACATTTTTTGAAAATGTATGTACATATGTATGTGTGTGCAATATGTCAATCTAATACTTGATTAGATAGAGTATCTATCATATGATTAAATATATTAGGAACATGGATACACGTAATGTAATCAAAGTAAATTTCTAAGAGACGTACCCTAAGGAAACATTAGTGAAAAGTATGACCATATACGTGGTAAACTCCATTTAACTGGGACACAACCAATTGAGCATATAAGTAGACTCGGAGGTGATAAATGCCATGCAACAAGGCATCACAAAGAAACTATATCACTGCATTGTACTCGACGACATTGTTTGTAGCATCACCTAGAAAAATACCTCCAAAATATAGAAATTGGCCTCCGGGTGTGAAAATCACCCAAGTTGCGGAAGCAAGCCTCCAAGTGTGTTGGATAGCACTGTCCGTGAACCCAAAAAGCACCTTTGATTCACTTGACATCTACCACAGTGAAAAACAAGACATAAATAACTACACGTCCATAAAACAAAGAGACAAAAGACTATATAAGAACTATACATATGTACAAGAAGTCACCCAAGTGACCAACCTAAGAGTAATACGTTTTGAGGTAGAGCCCATTTCTAGGCTCTTCCAAGGCATTTCCTTCAAATTCAAGCAGATGAAAAGTGCCCTTCTTTAAGACTTCCTTCACAATGAATGGTCTGAACTATATGGGTTTGAACTTGCCTGCCCCTAGGGGAACTTTGTCTTGATCATAGACCAGGACAAGATTGCCTTCGAAAAAAATCTGAGGATGAAAATACTGATTGTACTGACACTTGACTCGTTGCTTATGAGCCTCATTGGCTGAGGCTACATCATGATGCTTCTCATCGCACTTCTAGAGATATAGTAGGCATTCCTCAAGTGATGAAGTGTCTGACAATAATTCCACTACCGAATTTATAGAAGGGATCTGAAACTCAGTAGGTAAGATTACTTCCAACCCATGTATGAGTTGAAAAGGTGAGAAATCAATGGTAGTATTCACATACGTTCATTAGTCCCACAACGCCGAGTACAATATCAAATGACAATTTGAATTGGAATAATTGATCGTCCGCTGTAGAATAGTCTTGAGGGACTTATTCACAGCTTCAACCTAACCATTCACTTGTGGGAAATAAGGTGATGAATTCTCTTGCCTCAACCCAAGATTTGATGTTAACTCGATCATCATTTTGTTTTTGAAGTGACTTCCATGGTCCATGACAATATCCTTCGGGATGCCGAACCTTGCTACTATCCATTTAAAAATGAAAAGAGTTGTTGTTTCACCATCATTGTTAAATGTTAGCATATCCTTGACCCACTTCATGAAGTAGTCTACTACTACGATGATATAATGATGCCCCCTGGCTGAGGTCGGGTGACATGTAGTGAAATAAATCCCCCACTTGGTGAAAGGAGCAACAACAATGACAGGAAACATAGGAGCAGGATGTGCCCACATCTTCTAAGAGAAGATCTAACATGGGTGGAACTTCTTGACTGCCTCAACACAATCCTTGATTAACGTAGGCCAGAAGTAACCATCACATAGAATGTTTTGGGCTGTTACCAACCCAAACAAATGACCACCGCATGGTCAAGTGTGGAAGTTGTTCAGAATGAGCTATGCTTCTTCTTGGACTTGGCACTGGTGAAGAATACAATCTACACCTCAACGACACAAAGTTTCATTGAGTATGAGATATTTTTGTGCCTGATGGAGAATTCGTCGATGCTCATCATGGGAAGCAGAAGAGGGGCAGTTCAAAGTCTAGAGATAGACTAGTATATATCCATACCATGCGTTCGAAGACATGATTAGAAAAAGATATCCTTTGATAGGAAATTCTTCAGGTGTGATATCACTAGACTCAACCAGAAGTTCAGAAATAAGTTCGGAAAAGACCAATGAATTTTTGGATTTCACGGAAAGAAAATCCAAATCAAATTCCTTGAGGATTACAATCCATCCACTAATTTTTCCGCCAATGACATGTTGTGTCAACACGTATTGGAAAGGGTTCACAATGAAAATGACAGTGGTCTTGTGAAGCAAAATGTAATGATGGAATCGCTCAGTAGCATGTACTGCTACCAAATAAAGATTCTCAACATGAGAATAGTTGAGTTCTAGACTAACTGGGCCTTGGATAAGGTAATAAATAACGTTCTCTTCAAGTAGATCATCCTCTTTTACTAATTCCATGCCAATGTTCATCTCTATCATAGACAAATATAACAAGAAATATTTGTTATAATTAGGGGGTCAGAGCAAAGGGGAATACATAAGGGCATGTTTCAATGCTTCAAAAGAGCATTGAGCGGATTCATCCAAACAAAATGGGACTCCCTTTTTCAATAGATGCATAAACCCTTTAGTGATCTCGGCATAATTCACGACAAAATGATGAAGAAAGTTCACTTTTCCTTGTAAGCTCTGAAGCTGGGGTATTGTGCAAGGGGGAGGCAACTAAACTACCACCTCAAAATTGAGAGGATCAACCATGATCCCTGTTGTCGAAACAATGACACCTAAGAGACGACCCGATGTCATGCAGAAACTGCATTTGTTAGGATTCAAGCGAATCCAATAGTAGCAACATCATTCAAATATCATTCAGAGATGTGAAGGATGATCATATCTCTTGTGAGAGCATGATGCTAGATCATCAAGATATTCCTCGATTATAAGTCTAAGATCGTTAAAATAAAATGACATGGGCACTGAAAATTGGATCCATCATTCTTCAGGAAAAAAGGCATCTTATGATACACGAACGTTCCCCAAGGAAAAATAAAACTTGTTTTATGCTAGTCTTCGGGTTTGATCTGAATCTAGTTATATCCCGAAAAACCATCCATGAATGAAAAGACCTTGTAGCCAATGCATTCATCGACAATATGATTGATGAAAGGGGTGGGAAAATTATCTTTTGGACATGCCTTTTTCAAGTCATGGAAGTCCATGCACACACAAATCATACCCTGCTTCTTGTTAACCGAAACGAGGTTTGACACCCATTCCATCAGTTGCATGGGGTAGATAAAAACGACTTTAAGAAGTTTCTCTACTTCATCCTTAATTGTTGCCACTTTCGAGGATTAACCAGACGAAGTTTATATTGGACCGGATTGGCGCCAGGATAAGCTTTTATTTCATGTTCAATGATTCTTGGGTCTATGCCTAGAATTTCCTCATAAGACCAGGAAAAAACGTCACGAAATTCCTTAAATAATTTGGTATAAATTTGACTCTCTTCGGGGAAGCAGTCCACTCCGATGAAAAAATTCTCCACAACGCCAGGGGTTATGTAGATATGTGTAGGAATATTTTCAGCGATACTTTCCATATTGATCTCAGCATGAACTGCGTGCATAGCCAGAGGATTAGTAGGACAAGGCCTATCTCCATCCACGCTCAAAGAAAATTCCCCTGCCTCTATTCTCCTTAACTCTGGAATAAAGTAAGATCTATGATGAAGGTCATCCCAGGGTCTGTCTGGACCAATCAATGCCTCAAGAATCACCTTGTCAGAGGGTAATACTAGGTCTAAAGTATCTATAGTGGCAAGAAAACCTTGAGCCAAAATAGGCTCGAGAAATGGATCTAACTCCTATGTGGGAGTTGGATCAGGGTTGGCCGAAGCTTGTTGGACAATGTTGTACGCAACGTCAGCCACATACAAGGGCATTGTTATAACCCTAAATTTCTCCATACATGCATACATGGCCTTTGGCCCTCTTACTTGCAATTTTTTTCCAAAGCACTGCTGAGTTGCTCTTCTTAAAAACCAATGTTTTGAATATGTATGCGCCTTGTACCATTACTTCCCACATATATACGCTTTCTGCACCACTACAACTCATGTACATACGCATGCTCCACCACTACAACTCGCATATACTTGCAAAAGTTGCAAAAAATAAAAAGTTGCAAGGAATTCGTTGAGATTACGGGATATTGGGTAGTTTCCAAACTAATCCACCGGCTATAGCCCATCACCCAACTGAATAACCATCCTTTTGTCATATAAAAGGAGGTGTTGGGGTCTCAGTTTAAATATATACATAAGAATAGTTAAACTCTTCTCGTTTCACATCCCCTCCTTGCCCAAGTTATTGCAGCCCTTTGTGATAATTTACTCAACATTCCCCAATTATCCCTTCTTCCTCCATAAGAACCCATTCACTTCCCAAGAAGATATCAAAAGGTTGAGAGGAGAAGCCATACAATGGTGCACTTGGAGCTTGGTGAAGAGGAGTCTGGACCAGGTTTGTGGAGAAGTAGCCGACTTTGATTGTAAATGTATAATCATTGAGTTATTAATAAAAGAATTACTTTTCCTATCCCAAATCATGGTGTATTGAATGCTTTTATTGGTTTATGTTTTGACATTCTAACATCTAACCCTAATTTGTATATAAAATAACATGCTTGTAGCTTTTTGTTTGTCAATATTTGAATGCAGCTCAGCCCTGGGAGGAGGCGTACAGTTAGTGAAGCTTTCAAATGTGAGGGGATCATCATTGAACATAGAGTAGATGTATACTTATCCAATCCCCCTCATATTTTCTTTTCTTGTATGATTTTTGGTATTTTTGGGGCATTTTATAGAAGTAGTTGACTTTTAGATAGTTAATTGATCTACCTACATTTTGAACCCTGGTGTAGTCATAGGGGTGTTTTTTCCGCTAGCAGAACTAGCCATGCCAAGTTTCCCTGTCCCTTCCATCGAAGTCAATGGGGAAGGAAGAGTCCACATATCATGAAATTAAGTCATTCAAAATGACGACACTTGAAATATTTCAGCTCTAGGCTAGTCGGGGGAAACCAATATAAACTTGACATTGCCAGAAGGTGGTGGGTAATAAAAGGTACCCATCAATTATGGACACAAACCAACCCCTAAGTTGACGGTGTCTGGATTAGGATTATCAATCATTGGGACCGTGGAAGCCCCCGATGAAGGGTCAGGATAGGAAAAGAACAACTGATCAATGGTCACAATCTGGCCCTTGTGTGGAAACAATAAGAGGCAAAAATTTGTAGTGACCACAACATGCATTGCATAATTCAAACTCCTCCCTAACAAAAGTTTGTAGTCGAGAACCAAATCAACCACTTCAACTTTGATGCACATGGGATTTCCTCCTAACTACATGGGGAAAGAAGGAATGATTCTATGTGGTTTGAACAACCGACCGTCGAATGCCATAA
>SNQJ01S0041783.1:51246-63182 GCA_010110895.2 Picea sitchensis
TCATTTTTTCATTGAATAAGCTATTTTTTCAAAGGTTACTAGGACGAGTAAAAGGGCTTACACCCTCCTAGATTTACCTTGCTATTTTTTTTTTCTCTCGGAAGTAAAAGGGCTTACACCCCTAGACAAGTAAAAAAACTATATCCTACACAAGAGATTCCATAACCCAATTTATTTGGCACTATTATAAGTTGCATTGGATATATAATATTATTGCATTGGTATACGTGAATTTACAATATATTGCAATTTTTCAAGTTGGATTATTTTCTATATGTTATAAGCATTCTTGTTCCCTAAGGGAATATTATTTATCCAAGTAACTCTCTTTGTTTTTAAAAAATAATTCTACATCCATTAGGGCTATAGAAAACACTTCTTCTTTCAATCTTTTCTCACTATTCTACCATTGAAATTTACTTGTGAACCTAGATTATTTCTCTACTAATTATTGGCTATCATTTGGACAATTCACTTGTTGATTTATGTGGTTAGATATTTCTTAGGTAGTGATTTGTTTATACATCCACTTGGATATCTTAAAAAATTGTTGATAACATTACATAATAACCACTAATCACCACCAAAGTATTTCTTTAATAATTGGAAGTTTGACTAGTCATTGATACCTTTATTTATGATATCTTGTACTAGATTTTGGATGGTTAGATTGGCAACTATTGATATCATTTGTTGTTGATTTATACATTTATATATTACCAAAATTTTGGGACAATGAGTTTTCTTGTTGATTCCGCACTATTCAAAGGCTCAGTTTATCATCATTTGTCTTGTTCCAGGCATGGATAACATTGTTTTATAGGTACTCAACACTTAGCAAGAATTTACCCTTTCACAAGACTCATATTCAATCCTTTATTCATCTCCAAACTTGACCTATATAGTTTTTCATCATCATCATCTCACTTTCCATCTCAATCTCCCTAGGATCACTAAGATTCCCCACTTCTTGCGATTTCATCATCACTAAAGTGAGGGGAGTGTTTATATAAGGTAAAAATGGGTAGGTACTCCCATATTTGTCCCACCTTTGTGGTTTGGGTTGGGATTTTCCCAAGCTACAATATATGTGACAACATTTGGTGTCATTGTCAGGGAGGATTTTGAATCCTCTTTCGATCCCTAACTACACTTCGACAAGTTATTCCCAAATCCTTTCCCTTAGCTTGCTAAACAACTCCATTTGAGGAAAGATACCTTTCCAAATTTGATTAACTTCATATAAGTTTATCTAGAGACTCCATTGCACGAATATACCCTCCCCATTTTTGATGAGACTTTACCTCATCTAGTGACTCCATTGATTTAAGGTACGAAGACTCCATTTGTGGTTGAGTTTATTTACAGATAATACATGATGGTTTTCTAGGTATGGCATGTAATACATTCTTCCCTCAATATCAAGGACGTTCCAAGATCCCCAGACAAATTCCCTTTGGACTATCGCAAAAATGTCTTGAATTACAATGGTGATCCTTCTTATTTTGTCTCACATGTTATATCACCTGTGACATATACATCCATACTCAAAATAAGACATGAATACCTTTTGATGGTATCATTTTTACACTCATTGGGAATAAAGTAGCAGGGATGGATAATAAATTCTTTCAAAACAAAGAGTATCACTTCTCTCAAGACGCTTTTTGAATAATTTTTGAACCATTATGGTCCAATATTTCATAGATTTGAAGATTCTTATCATGAACTTCTTACAGGTCTACAAGAGGACGGAATTTTAGGTCTCTTTGAAACTAATACAAATATTTATTATAATGAGGCTTCCCTGGAAGAAAAATGAAACAACAACCTCAAAGCATGCTTGGTGAAAGAATTATTTGAAGAACATATTCAGGAAGAGGAGAAAAATTCCAAGGAAGTACATGATATTGACAAGATATTACCTTCCAAAGAGCAAGCCCACAATGATGAGATGAACAAGAGTTTCCCTTTTGGTCCTTTAAGGAACAATCAGATGAAGCACTACACATTGAGGATTAATCCCCTTGTGATGAAGAGGTGATATAGATCTTGAGGAGGCCCTCACTCTAGTTGGTTACTCGAGGTTCCATGCACTCAATGGCATACTAAAATTGACCCTACAAGGCCATGTGTGGATCTGCACTACCTACCACATGGGTAATGATGAAGAGTATTTTCCTCAAAGATAAGTCGAGGACATTATTTATGGGAACCTTACCACTATGTTTCTCTATACCATCCGAGCAGTGTTGCACGACATAGTAATCCATTGGCTCACTTTCTCCCCTACCTTCTGATAATGACACTCAAGACCCACGACGAGAAAAATTGGTCAAGAAATAGACATCGTCAATTTCCAAAGTGAGCATATGTACCCCAACATGGAAAACTTGTTCATTCACGTCCCACATTCAGAATAAGTGCTTTAATATAACTAATTGGGCCCTCTTTCTCTGCACTTTGAAGAAATTAAGAAAGCCTCACTCTCATAGTGTCATACCTACGTTGGGGTCATTCCCCATGATAAAATATTCCTCTTCGTGTTCTCTTTCCCACCATTATATCATTTTGAACCTTGGAAAGTCTAACAAAGAACATTTAAACATGAGTTAGTTCATTGAAAACCTAAATTTGTTGGTTTTCCTAGTTCATCTTTTTTTTTTTTGAGTTGCGGTCATCGCAGGTTGAGGGTTCCCACATGATTGCACTTCATCACTTTAACACCTGTGATGATCCCAGATCGTTGCGGTTCCTGTTATAGAGATCCTGCGATGATTTAGAGGTTCTTCCCCTTTGAAAATTTGTCCATAAAACTCATAAATGACCATAACAATTGAATAAATTTTCTATAGAAAGAGAGAGTAAAGGGAGAACACCAACCTTACAGAGACGGCTCGAAAACTCATCCACGAATCGTGTTGGAATCGTCGCTTGAAGATCAGGCAAAAATGGGGGTTTTAACACTAGTTTTGGTGAATTACAAATGGAATGGTAAAACTGATTTAGTTTTTGACTTATTTAAAACTATTTTACCATTTGCTACCTAAAATTAAATTATTTTTCACCTATGTTAACCCTAATGAACATTTCAAAGTGTCAATATGTAATACCCCTAGGCCAAACCCGTACTTTAAATGTAAATGCAAATGTACTTATGCTGGTGAGCTGTTTGATATCATTTTTGTATGCACCTTCAATGTCATAGTGCGCACATATATTGTGCACTAAGATGATGAAATGTGCACATTCCAGGATATCGCATGCAACAAACTTAAGTGTGCACAATTTTGAGGCCAGGGAGCCTTTGTGTATATGTTGTGTTTTATAGGTTGGTGAGCCAGTTATTATAAGCTAGGAGGATTATGTTTTGAATTAGTCTAGAGAGTCTAGATGTTAAAGGATCATGCGCCTATTTTTGTATATGTCTTATCATTAATATAATACATCGTTGTGTGTAGACTGACCATGATAAAAGAGTATGGGGGAATAAACTGCGCTAGTTAGGTAAAGGGGGGGGATAAAAGTTAAGGAAAAGGGATAAGCTAGAGAGCTTAAGACAAAAAGAAATATTATATTAATATTCCTTAAAGTATAAATTATGGATAATTATTTTATTCTAAGTTATAAGGATGGGGACAAATGGTCCAAAGTAGATCCCAACATGACAAGTGTCAAGTTGGGAACATGAATACATATATCTTGGACTTAGTTCATTTTCTTATCATTCCATCATCATCCACTCACTCATTAAGAAATCCTCCATACCTTCCTATACTTGTATCTATAACCATACCTATATATGTACATGGTTATGTTGGGAGATAGACGAAAGAACTGGTTATCAAGCCAGTGGGATATTGAAGAGGTGGGTTGTCAAGCCCATGATAAATTTTTATCTAGGTGAGAGAATTGTTGGGAATTGATTTCCAAAGGTACTAAAATACAACTACAGGGCTCTGAGACTTCTTGTTCATCTTGTTGTTGAATCCCTGGAATGGAAGTGGGGTAGTCAAGGGACTATTGAGAAGAGAAGGGGCACACTACCTGGGTGGGACATGCATGTGGGGAATGAGGGATTATAGGTTGTTAGTTTGAGTTGGCACATGTGACAAAGTCTTTCATGTTGTCTGAGATACATCATCCTGGTTAGGAATCCCTTTACCCAGGTGATTTTAGTCCTAGCCCGGGGGTGACCCACTGTTGAGAATGATGAGAAGTGTAGTAAAAGGTTGGGAGGTTCATGGAAGGTCTGCATGAAGTTGGTGATATTCTTACCAAGATAAGTGTCAATTGTGTGTTAATTTATATGTTGCATTATTATTTGTGTTTATTTTTATGGGTTTTTCCTGTGTGTGTTTTATACCTATATTTATATTTATGGGTATTACATGTCTATGTTGCATGTATATGCTTACTGTTATTTCCATATGAATCTATGCATTTACAAAATGTATTTGTCTGTTTTGAGTTATATATATAAAGTTCGGCAAGAGTTTATGTGTGTGTATATGTTTTAATTTTCATATAGTTTGAAAACTTTTGTGTGGCATATCCCAACTGGATGCTGGGGATGTTACACAATATTATAGGATACAGGTTAGGAAACTGGATATTTTGATATGGATCAAACCTTTTATCGTTTTTTACATTTTTTTCTCAAATCGTTTGATGTAAATATGCTTTTAATTTTTTTCAATGAAAAACATCGAGCATAGTCCTTGTTCTTTCTCATGCTCGTAAATCTATGAGAATGTAATTGAGTATACTTTTATCACTTTTTCAGACTCATGAAGGTTATACGAAAAAGGAACTCTCATGGAGTCCTCTTTAATCTCTTTTCAAACTCCCTAAACATGAAAATATTTTCGAACGTTCTTGTTCTTTTCACGCTCGTTAAAGTATTTGAAGTGTTATAGCCCTAAATTTCTCTACACATGCATACATGGCCTTGGCCCTCTTACTTACATTTTTCACCAAAGAACTAGTGAGAAACTCTTCTTAAAAAAACAATTTTTAGAAGATCTGCGTGCCCTGCACCATTACTGCCTGCGTACATACGCTTTTTGCACCACTGCATCTTGCGTACATACACATGTTGCACCATTACAGCCCGCGTATGCTTGCAAAAGTTGCAAATTGATGGGCTATTGGAGGTTTCCCAACTAATACACTTGTTATAGCTTGTCACCCAACTGAATAACCATCCTTTTGGCATATAAAAGGAGGTGTTAGGGTATCATTTCATATCTAAGCATAAGAACAGTGAAACTCTTCCAGATTTCACTTCCCATCCTCGCCCAAGATATTGTTTCCTTTTGTGAGAAATTTCCTCAGCATTCCCTCATTATCCCCTTCTCCCTCCATTTAACCCATTCACTTCCATAGAAGATGTAATAAGGTTGAGAGGAGAATTTCACACAAGGTTCACTTGGAGCATGGTGAAGAGGAGCCCGAACCAAGTTGGCAGAATAGTAGCCAACTTAGATTGTAAAGGTACAATATTTGTGTTATGAATAAAAGATTACATTTTCCTATCCCAAATGATGGTGTCTTGAATACTATTGTTTTATGCTTGAAATTATAACATCTAACCCTAACTATATGCAGATACCATGCTTTGTGTTCTTTGTTTGTCAATATTTGGATTCAGTTCATCCCTGGGAGGCATCACGAGTTAGTGGAACTTCCAAGAGCGAGGAGATCATCACCGGATGTGGGATTAGAGGTATAATTATCCAATCTCCTTTCTCTTTACTTTCTTTATATTAGTTTTGGTATGTTTGTTGTGGTATAGAGAATTAATTAGATTTTAGATAGTTATTTTCTCTGCCTACATTATAAACCTAGTGTGTAATTAAAGGGGTTATTTCACCTTCTTGGTGGCGACCATGCTTGGGGAAGCCTGGGGTTTAGGGGATTTTAGGTTGTTTGATTGGTTTGTTTTCCCTTCCGATTTTTCTTTGAAGGTTTTCGAGTTTGTCAAAGGGATTACGGTCACTGCCGGGTCTGATACAGTTAATCCCTTCCACAAAGTTAATGCGATATTTTTTTTTTGGAAATATACAGAGGTGTACGTGCTCTGTCTTGATTTAGCCCGTGTACATACATGCTCTTCTCAGTAAAAATCCCGCGTAGATACGTAGGTTGTTGATGCAACAACTTGCTTCTATGTTTCAAGAATGTTTTTTGAAAAAGAGGGAGTTTTACTCTTTCCTCATTGAGGTTCACACTTCTCAAGGTTTCTTGGATCATTCTAGAGTCATTGTTTACAACCATAGCCTAGGTTTAGAGCCAATTTACTTGTCTTCTTGATCTTCTTGTGTTAATTTAAAAGGGGTTTTAAGCAAGAGATATTGAATTGTAGATCGCCTTCTTGGTTTCTTGATTGATTCCTATTGTTGATGGTAGTTAGGGCTAAAGATTTTTTTTTTTTTTTTAGTCTTCTTTTTACCTTTTACTTTCTTTGAAAAAATAAAATATTTATTTAGGAGTTTTCTCCCTTAAAGCGGTTTCAAACAAAAAATCCTTTTAGGTTTGAGTAAAGTAGTTAAGAGTTGGTTATGCGCAAAGGAAAAAGAGTATATATTTTTTTAAGTTCTTGTTTTTCTGAAGCATAAGTAACCTTGCTTAATTCAAGTGAAAATACGTTTTAGGTTTTCTTTTACCAAGATCTTGAAAAGTTAGTTAAAGAAAAGTTGGTTACGAAGAGTTAGTTATAAAACTTTGCTTTTGGATTTGAAGTAATTTTTCTTTCAAGTTTGTAATTATCTCCTCTCTTAATCTCTTATAACATCATGAGTTTATTACCATATCCTATGAGTAAATCAATCCATTAAAAATAACTCTTAATCTAAAATAAATTAGACTTTTATCGTTTGTAGGGTCAACCAACTAGTTTAGGGTTAGGAGCTTGAATTAGGTTGGAGAGGAAACTCTTCAAGGCCGTTAAACAAACATTAGAGTGCGAGGTGCAGGGATTGTTTAAGTCCAGTGTCACAAAATTTATCTGAGACCCCTATAGCCACGGGGCTAAACAGCAGAGATTTGCATGAGGAAGGGAAATGGAATGCTCACTCCAAATCAAAGCTGAGCGTGAGTGGGGAACACATATTAGGGATACGTCTTGGGAGTATCACCAAAGCGCATATTTTCCTATGGATCTTCATGGACCTCGAATCCATTTGAGATCTTTTGTTATCTTCTGGACCACTTTCCCTCGACTACCCTTGGCCGGGTTTCGGACTTGTTATCTTGCTCATTGCTATCCACCCGACTATCAACGGTACCCGCCTAGTATTTGACTGACTGCGCGCTAGAAACTTAGTTTCCCATATTCTAGGGACTTACATGTAGATTTATTTCGCGAGGGGTATAGCTTAGCGATTACCTAGAATTTGAACTTTGGGTCATGTTTTGTATATTATACCCAGAGGTTTCTTCCCTTGTTCTAGTTCCACTTACCGGTTAGTTTCTCTATTGTTGACTGACATAACTCTTCTTCCTACTAGATAGTTGTTGCTTGATTTGTCTTATAGAGATTTTTAGTGTATTGCTTGGTGTTTTAAATGATAGTTAAATATACATTATTAGATTCATATTTTCACAAGTGGAATATCAAGAGCTCCATCATTCGCGTAGGAGCTTTAGGGGCCTACTGTCGGTTACATTGGATCCACCTCCTCCACTGTTACAATGAAGACTTGACCAACAATCTTCATTCAAACTGACTGGGTCAAGCATTGTGCCCGAGCCTACTTTGCAAGGAGACTATTCAACTCCCGAGGAACCTACTATTTCTAACCTTAGAGCGGAATCTCTCAAATGACCAACCCTCTAATTATTGACTTGTCGATGCCAATCTTATTTCAAGTTGTCCCTCCCGAGGTGAATACTTCTGAGGGATAGTTAGTTTTACAAGAATAAATGGAAGAAAATGTTGCTACTTCATCCGAGAGTCTTCATACTCCCATTTTGGATATTACCAAAGGGGAAGTGCCTCTAACCCGTAGCACGAGGACCCGCGTTGGTCTTGACTCCCTCTTTCGGGCGTTGGTGACATGATGTCGTCGTGGCATACGATCACTGCATCATTTACGTAGAGTGCAACGGGACCTCCATTCTAATATGGGATGCCCAACTTTGATTGAAACTTAGTTCTTACGTACTCCACTAAAACCATGGGTCTAGGGATAGGGAGCTCAAATTATTCCATGAAAGGTTCTAGCGAGGGCACTTTACTCCCCTTTAATGTTATCCCTTATGGTGGGGGTGACATTCCCTCTCCATCCCCTAAACCGGTAATGCTTTCTAGCAACATATTGGGTCAAGTGCTAACTACAGAAACTGAGCAGGTAGCTTAGGACCTTCCTCTTAGACAACATTGATGGGATCTATGTCGTTCTCTTTATTTGACATGTTTGGGAGCAACACTTTTTCTTCAATTGTTGTCTCGATTGGGAGCAACCCTGGTTTTGGACAACAAAACCACATCCGAGGTACTATTTCTATAGAGGGAGCGACTACAATATTTTTCTCCTCTTAGGGAATTTTGAATCCTTGGCAAGGATTGAACTTCATAGGGGATGTTGTCCGGGGAGGAACTGCTACATACTCAATGGAACCCAGGAAGGAATTTGTACCCTATGCAATCGGATTGAGATGAGGGGCATCCCCTTTCCAGAATCTTTTGAACACAATGCAGGGAGAAATCTCCACCCAAGCCATGTCGTCAAATTACAAGAGTCATCCAATGATATCCCAACAAAGAATTTTTTTGTATCTTGATCAAGATACCGGTTTCCTAGGAACCACAGCTAGTAGTCCAACTTTTCACGGAAACTTGGTGTGAGAGTCAAAATCGGGGACCTTTTTTTCATGTACATAGTACTCAACCTAAAGCTGTCGTTTATGGAAATACTTACATTTCCATATTTGTCGAGGAGGTACTTAGTGACAAAATTTTCCTTGATCGCGTTGGCCCCCATGTTGACTAAGTTTCCCTCGGATATTCCAAAATTTGAAATCCTTGAGAAGATCCAGGTGATCAGGTGACAACCTTTCACTTATGGTTCTCCTCAAAATCATTAGAGCGATTCCATATAGTTGAGCCTTTTTCAACTCACTCTTATCCGGGTTATTGTCATTGAAGTGGTATATTGGGACAGGCGCCTTTCAATTATTCTTACGCTAATGACTTAGCGATGGTATTTTTGAACCATTTCGAGTTACCCGTGAGATACGATGTCAACATCGAATTGTTAGCTGGCTTTGAGAAGAACAAGGTAGACCATATCTCCAATCACATCGATAATGGTGGCATCGAAACATCTTCATTAAGGCCTAGGTCCCTCCATCTTTATTGTTGGAATGGTTCTTGAAGTATTTGGTTCCTTGCATCTCCAAGGACATAACAACTTCTGGAGTGTTTTAGAGGCTGCGATAATGAGCCGCTGACAACTTGGGCCGATCTATTCTCAGTATGGCATGATCTATGAGATTTTGTTGGATGTGCCATGGTCTATCGACAAATCAAGAAAAAATTGGAACCCATACCGATGGTATTTTGGTCTCGGGACAAGGAAATTCCACTAATTTGTTGTCAAATCAATTGCAACAATTGTCGATACAACTTGAGGGCTATGGCCATCCAGACCTAGATTTTGGTTGTTCCCCACCCTACCCAAACATCGGACATACACATGGTGCAATCAATGAACCCTAAGTCAAACCAATATACTAAGGGAAATAATAAACAATAGAACAAGAAGAATTAGAGACACAAAAATTCTACTGCGCAATGTTGTGGAAAAAGGAGAGAGGAAGTCAAAGAATATGCATTAGCCAAACTTTACCTGAAGAATACCACCTGACTCATCTATGCCCTAAACTTGTGGAAGCTCAAAAGCTATTGGCACAACAACAACCTATTGGGATGATGAACACATTTCCTCATTGGAAAAACATGGCTCAAGCCTCAAAATCTTCGAGCGCATATGGGGGAAATCAGAGACCCCCTCCGTCTACCGGTAATAACCCGACCTGAAGTGTTTACATGATGAAGATTTGGATTCGCGAGAGGGGGTGAATCGATAATAGATAAATTTAATCATTTTAACCATATAATCCAAGTGTTATATCAATGGATCGGTATCATCCAATAACTACAATGTAAATAAGAAATGAGCAAATGATAAAACATACACATACACAATACACCGATTTTTACGTGGAAAACCAAATTGGAGAAAACCACAAAATGATTTTCTTATATGTCTTGAGGTACATTCATTGGAAGAACCAACTTCCTTTATTTTCTAGATCTTAGTAGAAGGAGGCTCCAACCCTAGTTTCTCAAGCTACAACTTTGAGAGCTCCAACTCCCCAATACTTTGGCTATAACAAGAAGGAGGCTACAACACCCTATGTTCTCTTGATACAACCATAAGGTGGCTACGACCACTTGTCTTTGTCCCGTCCAACTGCCCTGATATATAATTATAATGATGGAATTGTTGTCACACTATCACTATGATTTATACTGTTGTAAACATGTACCATTAAATTTGAACCATGTATCAACCATTCACATCAGCTTGTACCTCAACACGTAATCAACTTGTACCTGAAACAAGTGCATCAACTATGCACCTACGTACCAAAATAACCTATAATCAACCTATACCATAAAAGTGCATCCAACCAATGTACCAAGTATATACCAATCATGTATTCAACTACTCGTCAGCTTATGACTCATCCAATATGTACCAACATCATCAACTATACACCCTCATGTATGGTACTATGACTCATCAATATGTACCAACATCATCAACTATACACCTCATGTATGTGCCAACTCGTCAACTACTTGTCTCAACCATGTACTCAACATGTACCTCAACAAAAACCCCTCATCAATTTCATCATCCAAATCTGATTTTTATCTCTATAATAGATCTAGTGTATATGATCACATTCCTACAAACCTTCCTTAACTTCAACAACAAGATACTAGTATTTTCATCAAACTTTTCTTTAGTCTCACATGCCTAGTTTTGGATTAGTCAACAACCCTAACTTGAAGTAATCATAACTTTGTACCTGTAAGGTATAAAGATATAAAATTGATACAAAATTTTCTTCAATGTGTTTTATGAAATTCCTCCAGGTGTCACTACTTGGAACCTCTCAGAAAAGGAGTTATAGAAAAAATGGCATACCTTGTTGAATTATGGCTTATTCTAGAGAGAGACCTTGTAGAGAGTTCCCCGCATGGAATATTTGGTGAATTGATATGAACATATTACACAACATACTAAATCCTGTACCCTAACCAACACATTTGGTTTCACTAAATTTAGATCTGTTATGAATAAGTTATGATGTGTTTACCCGAAACACATGTTTTTGACTAGTTTCAGGACTAGCCACAAACCCTATTTTCCACAGAGTGTAACTACAAAACTACAATGACCCACAAGATCAATTGTTTACCAAAGATACTTGGATATGTTTTCTCAATGGAATAGAAATTTCATGGTTTGAATCATTATAGAAAAAATTTATAGCAAAAATGGTGAGATGACATGTAAATAACATACCATAGAAAGCACCATCAAAAGAATTTATCCTTCCTTCCATTTCGGCCTTCTTTTCTTCACCTTCCCTCATAATTTCGGATTATATATCCTTGGTTACCTCAGACACCTATAGATATTCAATATTCTAAAGTGTGATTAAAATGAGAGAGCCTTGCCTCTTATTTATACTCTCCAAGTAGCTCCCTTAAAAACATCTTCTAAGTCACTTGGCCCCACTTTCCTTATTTTAGGGTTAACCCACTTCTAATTTCTCCATTAAATTTATTATTGAAATAATTTATTTTGTATTCACTTTGAATTATAATACACTTATTACTTCACTTTATTATT
>SNQJ01S0041784.1:24699-51234 GCA_010110895.2 Picea sitchensis
TCACATCCTGGATAATCTCCTTGTTGTTTCCTATCAACAACATGTCATCCACATACAAGACCAAATAAATCAAATGATTAGGAATTAATTTGAAATACACAAAATGATCCTCGTTGCTTCTTATGAAGCCAAGTCCCATAATATAAGTATCAAATTTTTGATACCACATCCTTGGTGATTGTTTTAAACCATACACAAACTTTTTCATCTTGCATACCAGCTCCTTCTTTCCCTTCACAGCATAACCTTCTGGTTGCTTCATATAGATTTCTTCTTCCAGATCCCCATGCAGGAATGATGTCTTCACATCCATTTGTTCCACTTCAAAATCAAATGCAATAACAACTGATAAAAGAAATCTTATAGAGGTTAACTTGGAAACAGGAGAAAAAATCTCACCAAAATCAATTCCCTCAACTTGGGAATAACCCTTTGCTACTAACTGAGCTTTGTATTTCTCCACTTTTCCTTCTCCATTCAGCTTATTTTTAAATAACCATTTGCTGCCACTGGGTTTTCTTCAAGTGGGCAACTCAACTAGATCCCAAGCCTCATTCTTATCCAAAGATGTCATTTCTTCATCCATGGCCCTTTTCCAGAGATTTCCATCCTCTGAATCTACTGCCTCCCTGACATTTCTAGGATCATCATCAGTAATAGACAAAGCAAAATTTGAACGGAAATCATATGGACTTTACCTTTCCGGTAGCCTTCTTTCTTGAACCGATCTCCTCAGTACTGGAGTATGAGGATCTTCTTCTTCTGATTCATGTTCTTATGTAGAGTCTGATTCATCATCCTTTAAATAAAAATCTATCTTCTCTGGTTCTTCCTTACTTGGTAGGACTTCCTGTTTAACAACATCCTTAATTTCTCTAAATACCATATCTCGGCTATACACTACCTTATTAGTTTCTGGGTTCCAAAGGTTATAACCTTTGATACCATCTTTATATCCAATAAAGATACACTTTTCAGCCTTCTTATCTAGCTTACTCATGTTTTCCTTTGGAACATGAAGATATGCATCGTAGCCAAATACCTTGAGATGTGTGAGAGAAGGTTCCTTACTAGTCCATACCTCTTGCGGATTCTTGTCATCCAACGCTGATGAGGGTGATACGTTGACTAGGTAACATGCAGTACCCACTGCCTCTGCCCAAAATTATTGCCCTAACCTGACACCACTGAGCATGCACCTTTCTTTTTCCATCAACGTCATGTTCATTCTTTCTGCAACTCCATTCTATTGAGTTGTATATGGAGTAGTCTTCTACCTTGCTATACCACACTTCTTATAGAATTCTTCAAATTCATTCCCGCAGAACTCTCCACCATTATCTGTCCTCAACACCTTAATTCTTTTTTTTGTTTGATTCTCAACAAGAGCCTTAAACTCTTTAAACCTGTCAAAGACTTCGGATTTCGTCCTGAGAAAATATATCCAAGTTTTCCTTGAGAATTCATCTATAAATGAGACATAGTACACAAATTTTCCCAATGATGGGACCGACACAGGTCCAAAAACATCACTGTGAACTAGCTGTAAAATTCCTTCTTCCCTCGTTGCACCAGAGGGTAATATTACCCGATTCTGCTTCCCATATAGACAATGTTCACAGAAATCAAAATCTAGAGAGAAGTTAGACATACCTTCAACCATACCTTTACCGTGTAGTAGTCGAAGACCCTTTTCTCTGATATGCCCCAGTATTTGATGCCACAGCATAACCTTTTCTCCAGATACTGTAGGAGTTCTTTCTTCTTCAACTCCAATATTAGGAACAATGGAACTATTACACCCATCACTAATAGTACTTCCTTCCATCTTATACAGAGTTCCAAACTGAACTCCTTTCAGAAACACCATTTCTCCTCGAACCATCCTATAGGTTTCCTTTTCAAATATTGTTTTTACCCCTGCATCGTCCATTTTGCTTACATAAATCAAATTTCTGGGCAAACCTGGGATGTGTAGAACACTAGGTAGTGTTCTAATCCTTCCATCTATGAGCCTCAACTTGACTTTTCCTCGTCCTATGATTCTGGTTATCGAATCATCACCTAAGAAAACATTACCTCCATCATACCTTTCATATTCGCAGAACCACTCCTTGTGGGGAGTCATATGAAAGGATGCACCAGATTCAACGAACCATGCCTCATGATCTGCATGTGTGCTTGAAGAGGCCAAGTAATTATCCCCTCCTTCTTCCCTGAAGGTCTTTTCTTCTGTAGAAGGAGATTCTTTAGATCCCTTCTTTTTTGCAACTTTGGATCTACATTGATTCTTGTAGTGCCTTTCTTTTCCACATCTCCAACATACCCTTAAAAACTTTCCGATAGATTTAGATCTACCATTAGTCTTAGATATCCCACTTGATAAATTAGATCTATTTCTTTCCTAGGAACATCCTCTTGAAAATAATGCATTTGTGCTATGTCCTTCCATATTCTTCTGTCTCATCTCCTCCGATAACAAGGATGAGACCACTTCTTCAAAAATCAAGGAAGTTGTATTACTACCTATGGCCACAACTAGATTATCCCACAAGTTTGGTAAAGAACACAACAAACTGATACATTTATCTTCATCTGGAATTTTAATCTCAACATATACTAATTGACTTACCACAGTATTAAAGGCTTTCAAATGATCTGTCATTGAGTCTCCATCTCTCATCCTCAGGTTATACAACTTATTTCTCAAGAATAGTTTATTTACCAGGGATTTAGATTGATACAACTTCTCCAACTTTTCCCATAAATCCTTGGTTGTAGCTTCCTCTGACACATTCAGTAATACTGAATCAGAAAGACACAATCAAATTGTGCTCTTTGCCTTCTGATCCAACTTTTTCTATTCATGTGCTGACGTTCCTGTAGTACCTGGATCTACCACAATCCACTGATCTCTGTCCACCAACAGATCTTCCATATTAATCTTCCACAACTCAAAACTTTTCCCATTAAACTTCTCGACCTCCATCTTTGAATTTCTTGCCATTTCTTTTCACCTAAAAAACAATATCGCAAATCTCCCACTGTAACAAGGCTTATCACAGTCCCAAGCCAAACCCTTGACCACAAAGGCATCCCCTTGAAGCCAATAAAACTCTGATACCAAATGTAGATTTTAACCTTGTACAATATCTATTGCAAGCAGATATTCAGTAAAAGAATAGAAAAGATACAATGGCAAATACAAACATTACAAAGATATTTTTCCCCGGGAAACCCAAACCGGGAAAACCAACATATTCTATATTCATTCATTGTGTGATAGATTGTTTACAATACAATATACATATAGGATCTAGCGACATCCAAAAACCTAACCCAATGACCTGGATTAGTCCAAATCCCTAATTCCTTAACCAGAAATAGAAAACCATCGACAAAAACTATGTGCCAAAAAACCACCTAAATATGTGACATGTTTCCCGAGACAGGTGACATGTTTCTCGAGGCAGAAAAAAAATTTTAGGGGAATTTCCCCCGAACCCCCACATGGGGAGCATTCACCCCCCTGCGCGCCCGACGCATATGCTCAAACACTAATATTTGTGCAAAGAATATAACACATACCCAACATTATTGATTCCAATTACTTTTAAGCATGCTTGATGTCTTCCGAATATTATATTTCTTAACTTGAGATCTTGTAAACTCTATTGGTTAATAAATTTCTTTATAATTTGCAATGGTTTATTTTATAATTTGGGCTCTCATGAAGTGCTATTGATTCCAATTACTTTTAAGCATGCCTGGATGTCTTCCAAATATTATATTTCTTAACTTGAGCTCTTGTAAACTCTATCGGTTAATAAAATTATTTATAATTTGTAATGGTTTATTTTTATTTTGGGATCTCATTGCATATTACATGGTGTGTATACTCAAGCTATATATAGAGAGAGAGAGAGATTTCTCAATGTTCAATTCGTGGCATGATAATTATTAAAAAAAAAATGTTTTATAGATGAACCATTTAAGATATGAAATGGTTGTATAACCAAAATGGAACCACAAAAACAAAAAAAATAAAATAGAAATATAAGAATGATAACAAAAAAATCAAGAATAATGGGGAAATCACACCCAAATGTCTCTAATAAAAACTAAATCTAAAATAATGGAGGAATGTGTCTCCAACAAACATTAAATGCTAATTGTTTGAATTGATATAATAATATGAGATATAAAAGACACTACAAGACATAAGGTTATTAGTGATGATCAGGTTTGTGATAGTGACAAAAAGGATCATTGCTACATATATTATTTGTCATGGTCTTTTATTAACCATCAATAAAAACAGCTTTATCCATGATCCTTTTTGGACCATTTCCAATGTTAGCTTTTATGACCAAAATATTGACATTATTTCTTGGTTACTTCAAAAATTTGGCAATGGCATAAGTGACAGTCACTAAATACTAATCATGAAAAACTCGTTGAGACTTTTAGTGGTAGTCTAGGACCATCGTCAAAAGTCCTCACTCAATGGCGATGGTTTATGGTTGCACAAGGTCTCCACTAAATGAAACTATGACATAACATGTTCATTCATGGGATATTAAAGAATACCCCTAATTTCACTAGATATTGATAAATACCTCCCCAAATCCTTTTGTTTAGCCCCCCCTCCCAATACATTTTTTCCATAAAAATACCCTTATTTTTACGATATATCCCTTATTTTTACTAAATACCCCCTTTTATACCCCCCAATACCTATAAATTGTTGGACATATATTTTCATTGATGTCAAAGTGGTCATGGAAATGGTCATTTATAGCGCAATGACATACATAAGAAGGGTGTGGAAGGATCTAAGGATGAAAGGATCAATGGCATAGGATAAGATCAATGGCATAGAAAGGTATGGAACAAAGTATGGTGCACAGACAAAGGAAGTCATGAAAGGATGAAAACAGAAGTGTGCAGAAGAATCAAAGGACAAAAGGATCAATAGCGCAGAAAAGGGTCAATGGAACAGAATAAAATCTGCATGGTGCTTTGAACTAGTGTGACGAAGTCAGTGCAATGGAATGGACTGTGACAACTTGTGTGGAATATTGCGCAGAAGAAATTATGCCATGCGCGTTGATCCAATGTGACAAATGGCACAATGGAGTGTGACAAGATGGAGCCTATATGACAAGAGATGGAGTGGGATGTGATGGAATGAATGAAACATTTGGCAGTCAAGTGCGTGAGTCACCAAGAAGCGCTAACAGTCTCGTGGAGAAACTGGGTTAGCACATTGCAATCTAAGTGCAACAAGATGAAGACTTGTGACTTGAACCTTGTGCTATTCTATCTGCGCAATAGATTCTCTATAGACTAGAATGTGAGTTGTTGTGTCATTCTTGAGGAGATTCTCTAATAATACTAGGTTCTATTGTTGGAGATGAGATGGAGCTCATTCATAGGAAGATTTGGTCCATTTGTTTTAGTGAAATAATGTCCAGTTGTAATTGGACCTTGATCTAGTCAAGATTTGTCCACAATATAATTGTCATGCATCCACATACTTTATTTAGATAGAAGTGTAACTAACAAAACCTTTATCTGGTCAAGACATGTCCACAATATAACCATCATGCATTCACATACTTTATTTATACATAAGTGTAACCAACAAGACTTTGATATGGTCAATATATGTCCATAATATAACTACCACACATCCACATACAGGATGGTGAACTCAAGAAAAAACATTATAAATAGGGATGCACTCTGTTTGAGTAGGTGTGGATGAGAAGAGAAGAAAATATTCTGTAACTGTTCAAGGAAGATAAACTAAAGACATATCATATATTTTTGTAAGAATTTGTTTTTTTAAATTGAGTACAACGTGGTAGGGTGGTGCTAGGGTGAGTTGAATCCAACTGAGGATTGGTGTCCTCATCAATTGTAAAAGGTTGGTGCCTGAGAGGATTGGTGTCCTCATTATCTGCAATAGGTTGGTTCCTACAAGGATTGGTGTCCTCATTATATGTGACAGGTTGGTTCCTGAGAGGATTGATGTTCTCATTATTTGCAACAGGTGGGTCTTTGTCAACTTGAATAATTATAAATTGCAAGTTGGTTTTTGCAGAAGAACATAAAGAAATATGTTCTGTGGTTTTCTCCCACATTGGGTTTCCACATAAAAATCCTTGTGTAATGTGTTTTTTTTGTTGTGTTTTGGTTTCTGCATGTATTACTGATTAAGTAAGAATCTTTAAATAACTTTAAATTGTTGAAAGGAAAGAAAATTGAGAAAACAAATACAATATTGATTCACCCCCCCTCTCAGTATTGTTGTAAGTCATAACAATTGGTATCGGAGTAGTTTCCTTCTGTAACAACCTAAGAACTAGAAATAATATCGCACAAAAGGTATGGGAAGTCAAGATTCCTCTTCTTATTCAACTAGAACTCCTCTATTCAATGAAACAAATTTTTCATTTTGGAAAATTAGAATTAGGACCTACTTAATGTCTCTTGGTATGAAATTTTGGCAGATTGTGGTAGATGGTTATAAAATCCCAACAAATCTTCATATTGATGAAGAAGGTAAGAAAAATTACTACAGTAATACAAGAGATATTAATGTTATCCAAGGAGGACTTGCAGAAACAAAATTTATTAAAGTAATGTGGTTGGAATCCATCACGACCTAAGGGGAGCATATATGGGGATAAATGTATATGATATGTTCCCAAGGGGGGGCATATATGGGCCTAAATGTACATGCAATGTGTAAATATATATGTAATAAGGTTGGCCTAATTGTAAAGGGGCCTCATGTGCAAGTGTAAATAGGTATATATAGATGTCATGTATTCATTATTGGAGACATGTGAATTGTGATGTATGGAGTTATTTGGTTATTTGGAGGGGGTTCCCCTATTCTTTAAAAAGCTATTGTGTAATTTATCTATCTTGGAGTTGTGATCCACACTCACATCATGTACATGGTGTGTAGTTTCGTTCTGTTATGATATCTTCAACATTTGGATCATTATATTTGGTATCTACCCTAGAAGGAGTCTTGAAAATTTTCCTTATCATTCTAAGCCATTCCCCAGAACTGATTTTATCTTTATCTTCACCTCCACTAAATTTAGGTAATGTCATTGATTATTAATTGAGGTCTAACCCAAACCTCAACTTACAACCTCAATATATTAGGAATAATGATCTCAAATAGTTATAATACTTACTCCAATACAATATTCTATAGTTTATATTTCCAATGTCTTTTGAATCATCTCGATCGGACATCCCAATCAAAATTTATGATAGTTTTAAGTAAACATACCTTTGAAACCTTGATTTGGAGTTTGTCCTACTAGCTGACCTTCCTTCTTATGTATTTATGAAATTTCATCCCCTATGAGTCTATAATTTCGACATGTAGTAGTCTAAAATGTATTCTCTGCAATACCACAGGTCTGGATGAAATTGGATGCGCCAAGTGAAAGTTAGAGTAACTTTCCCAAACCTTGTTGATTTTAGGATTTTCTAGGAGATATAAATTGTACAACATGAAACATACTCAATATTTGATATGTGATTCTGAAGCATGCAACGTGCTCAATATTTGATATGTGATTCTGAAACTTGCACAAAAATACAGCCCTGTAATATTTACAATGCAATTGGTCTCATGGAATTTGGATCTTATATGAAGAAGTTATGACTGTTTTACCTGAAACACCTATTTGACACTAGTTATATGACTAGTCAAAAACCCTATATTCCACAGAGTGTATATCAAAAAGTACAATGACCCAAAAGATTCAATTTGTACCACATGTACTATGATATGTATTCTAAACAACTTCCAAGTTTCTTCTTCTGAAGTGGCTCCGAGAAAACATTATAGAGAAATAGCCAAAATGACTTTCTTGAGGAAGAAAAACCATAGGATCAATGCTCTGATACCAAATGTTGAAGATATCATAACAGAAAAAAAGTACACACCACGTATAGAATGTGAGTGTGGATCAACACTCCAAGATACATAATTTACACAATAAATCCTTAAAGAATAGGGGAACCCCCTCCAAATAACCAAATACCTTCATACATCACAATTCACATGTCTCCAATAAGGAATACATGACCTATATATATTACCTATTCACACTTGCACATGAGGCCCCTTTACCATTATGAAGACCTTATTACATACATATTTACACATTGCATGTACAATTATGCCCATATACCCCCCCCCCACCTTGGGGTCATATAATATACAGTTAGCCCCATATATGCTCCCCTTGGGTCATAATAGAATCCACAAAGGAAATATGGGATAAACTGGTAAAAAATTATGAAGGAGATGAGAAAGTGAAGTTGGCCAAACTTCAAGCTCACATAATGCAACTTGGATTCCTAAGAATGAGTGAAGGTCAAAATATTGCAGGTTTCTTTCTCAGAGTAGATGAGATTGTAAACACTATGAAAGGGATAGGTGAGAATATTGAAGAAGCTATAGTGGTTCAAAAGGTACTTAGATATCTTCCATCAAGAATTGATGGAAAGGTTTATGCTATAGAATAAATTCATGAAACAAATAAACTGACTATGGATAGGCTCCATGGAATTATAAATGCTTATGAGAAGAGGAACATGAAAGAACAACCAGATCTAAAGGACATAGTCTTCAAGGAATCAGTCAAATCATCATCATCTCAAGATCATAATTCATCAAAACATTTCTCAAATGAAGATGAATCTAACTTTGTAAGGAAATTGAAGAGGGGCTCCAAAAAGTATAAATGTATGTTACCATTCAAATGCTTTCATTGTGGTAAAGTTGGTCATTTTTCATCTAAATGTCCCTTGAAATAAAACAACACTAATGAAAAAGAAAAAAAAGGCAAAGATAAGCCTAGGGAGTTTAAAAAGAAAAATTCTTTTAAAAGGAACATTTTTTATTCAAAAGAGGATAGCAACATCTCTTCAAACACTGAATAAGAATACAAGCCAAACACAATTCAAGATGAAAAACTTCTCATGGCTTTGGAGCAACACAAATTTGAAAAACCAGACACAGAAGAGTGTGAAGTTGTAGTAGACATGGAAGGAGAGCTCATTAGTAATCTAGAGGAAATCTCCCAACTCAAGAAAAATAATAGACTAAAAAAATATATATTTGCATATCTACAAAGAAAAATACAATCAGTTTAGTGAAGAAATAGTCATCTTAAAAATTCAACTAGAAGAGGATAAGAGAGGGAAGAAATATTGATGAATCACATAAAATAAAAAGAGGACATCCATGACAAACTAGAAGAATAAATAGTTTCCTTAAGAAATGATAGAGAGAAATCCAAGACTCAAATGAAATTCATAAAAGGATTTGAATCTCTAGATAATATTCTCAGCAATCAGAGATCACCAGATGACAAAATAGTGCTAGGATATAAGGAAAGTATGAAAATTGTCAATGATGAATCAAGCACCAACATGTCAACTAGTGAGAAGCCTACTAGTTATTCAAATGCTCTCAAGGGAAAAAATAATCAACCTAACAAATCAAAAGATGAAAAGAAGAAGCAATCAGAATTGGATCAACCCAACTATGAAAAAAAATATGAAGCAAGGAAGCAACATATGCTTGAATTTTATCAAGTTGGCAAATAAAGACCAATTCCTACAAGTAAGATTTTTCAAAGGTATCCAAATTTTTTCTATGGATATTATTTCTCTTGTGAAAAATTTGGATATAAGTTTGTGAGTTGCAAGACTTTTAGACATAACAGAAATATAGGAATTAGATTCAATAAACCTCGAATGACTATGTTTCAAAATTCCTTAAATAATGACTTCTCCTCTCTTCTAAATGATCTCAAATTCCACATATGCAATAATTTTGGACACAAGGCAAGTGAATACAAAAGCAAGATGCTGCCTATTTATAAGAAAGACAGACAAGAAGATATTACCAAGGTTTGGAAGAAGAAAAATAAAGAAAATTGTGGGTTGTCTCTATATGACAAAAATCAAGAAAATCAATGGTATATTGACAGTGCCTACTCCAAGAACATGACAAGAGACAAGAGTAAGTTTGAATTCCTAACTGAAGAAAAAGGTGATAATGTTACTTTTGGAAACAATGCTCCAACTAGAATTAAAGGAAAAGGAATTACTGTACTAGATGAAGATAAGAAGGGAAAGACCAAAGCATAGAATGTGCTATATGTAAATGGTATAAAACATAACTTGTTGAGTGCAAGTCAAATTTGTGACCAATGACACAATGTTCTCTTTCATTCAAAAGGATGCAAAGTAATGGATGTGAATACATGGAATACTATTGTAAAGGAAATCAGAACTTCAGGGAATGTGTATGTTCTAGAAGAAGGCAAAGAAAAATGTTGCATTGGTAAAACAAATGAAAGATGGATTTGGCACAAAATACTAGGTATTATTAGTTTTAATCATCCTGTTAAGATAGGAAGAAAATATGTTGTGAGAGATATGCCAAAAATTTCCAAGCTTGAGAATACTATCTGCAAGTCATGTTAGTTTGGAAAACAATCAATAGTTCAATTTGAGGCAAGAGAACACTCCACCAATCGACCTCTTGAGAATATTCATACAGATCTTTGTGGCCCTACTAGTACACAATCACCTCAAGGTGAAAGATATTTCATTTTTTTTTATTGAAGACTATACCAGGATGACTTGGGTTGGATTTTTAAAGCATAAATTTGAGGCTTTTGAAAAATTTAAAATATTCAAAGCACAGGTAGAAAATGAAATGGAATAAAAAATCAAATTCCTAAGGTTAGACAAAGGAAGAGAATTCACATCTGATGAATTCAACAGTTACTATGAAAAACATGGGATCAAGAGGCAATTTTCTATTGCAAGAACACACCGACAGAATGGATTTGTAGAAAGGATGAACATAACAGTTCAAGAAATAGTGAAGGCATGCTTGATGAATCAGAAGTATCCAAAAACTTTTGGGGAGAAGTTGTTGAAACTATTGTTAACATTCTCAATAAAGTTCACATAAGAGTAAACAACAATAAAACCCCTTATGAGCTATGGCATGGGAGACCATGATCAATAAAGCACTTCAAAAGTTTTGGAAGCAAATGCTACATTAAAAGAAATGAAGACAACTTAGGTAAGTTTGATTCTAGAGATGATGAAGGTATCTTGTTAGGATACTCTTCCAGAAGTAAAGGATACAAGTGCTACAACAAAAGGATCCATAAAATAATTGAGAGCATAGATGTAAAAGTAGATGAGGGATTACTTCATCTAGTGAAACATCAATACCATAATGATCAATATGATGAATCGATCAACAATACATTACAAGACAATGGAATGGACAAATAGAAATAAAAAGAGTATTTAGAAGAATATAAGAGAATGAAAATATCACAGCCAAATACCCCATCAAAGTATGTTCAAAACCATCATCCCGAGAATCTGATTCTTGGAAATAAGGAAGAAGGTGTACAAACTAGAAGAAAATTAATAGATACATATAGTTATGCAAATTTTGCACTACTATCCATGAGTGAACCAATTTTTTTTTTGCAGGAAAGTCAAGATGACCATTGGGTCAAAGCCATGAATGAAGAACTATACCAAATAGAGAAAAATAAGACTTGGGATCTAGTCACAATACCCAATGACAAGAATGTAATTGGAACTAAATGGGTATACAGAAACAAGTTGAATGAATATGGACAAATAGTCGGGAACAAGGCCATACTAGTATGAAAAGGGTATGCTCAAGTAGAAGGCATGACTTTGAAGAAACCTTTTCCCCTATTTCAATAATTGAAGAAATCAAAATGTTATTGGATTTTGCATGTTACAAAAAGTTCAAAGTTTATCAAATGGACGCTAAATCTTCCTTTTTAAATTCCGACTTAGAGGACGAAGTTTAAGTGGAGAAACTTAAGGGTTTTCAACTAGCTGACAAAAATGATCATGTTTGCAAATTGAAGAAAGCCTGGTATGGGATAAAATAGGCTCAAATATCTTGGTGTTACATATTGGACATGTATTTGCACAAACAATGATTCAAAAAGGTAACTATTTATAGAAACTTATACATCAAGGCTAAAGGTAATGATTTGTTAATTATTGTAGTGTATGTTGATGATATTATCTTTGGCAGTAACATTGAACTAATGAGTAAGAATTTTGTAGCTACAATGAAGCCAGAGTTTGAGATGTCTATGTTGGGAGATCTCTCCTTCTTTCTTGGTCTGTAGATTCAACAATTAGAAAGAGTAATTTTCATTCCTCAAAGTAAATATCTCAAGGAGATCCTGAAAAAGTTTGGCATGGAAAATTGCGCATCGGTGAGCACTGCTATGACTACCAATTGAAAACTCAACAAATATGACAATGCTCTAGAAATAGATCAAACCATGTACATGTATATGATAGGAATATTACTCTATCTCACATATTCAATGCCTGACATCATACAAGAAGTGGTTTTGGTAGGAATATTTCAAGCAAATCCTAAGGAAACTCATGTTCTTGCAGTTAAAATAATATTTAGATACTTTCCAGGAACTGTTGATTATGGTTTATGGTATCCAAAAGACACAAATATCACTCTTAGATCTTATACAGATGTAAAATGGGCATAAAGTATTGATTATATAAAAAGTACGGGTGGAGGCACATTCTTCCTTGGCAGTTGTTTAGTGTCCTAGTTCAACAAGAAACAAACTTCCATTTCTTTGTCTACAACTGAATCCAAATATATAGTTGCAACATCCTGTTATACTCAAGTGTTGTGGATTAAAACCAATCTTCAATATATGAAATTTTCTTGTGATCAACCTATCTATGTGATGTGTGACAATACTAGTGCTATTAATCTCTCTAAAAACCATGTTCAACACTCTAAGACTAAGAATATACCAATCAAATATCATTTTCTCATAGAACAAGTTCAATATCAGGTGGTCAAATTAGAGTATGTTCCCTCCAAAGAGAAAATTACAAATATTTTTACCAAGCAATTACCTAGAGAACCCTTTGAGTATCTCAGACAAAAGTTGGGGGTGATCACATCTTCCCTTCTTCAGTAAATAACATAGTTCAGTACTTAAAAAAATTCCCACTTGTTGTTGTATTAGGGAGAAGTTTTTTATTATGGAGATGTGCACAGTTGAAGTTTTAAATGGATCTAGATGTTATTCTATTTAAGGATGGTTTTGTGGGTGAAACGAGGCTTGGAGGAAATAATATCCAAAGACTCTCTTTTCCATTGTTGTCAAAGGGGGCGAATAACAAAACCTTGATTGATGCACATTGAAAGGAGGAGAAGCTTGTAGTTTTGCACATTGAAAAGGGGAGAAGTTTAACATATTGATTTAATAGTTGAATAAAAAAACCTTGATCTTGATGGACATTGAAAGGTAAAGTAGCTTGTAGTTGCACACATTGAAAGGGAGTAGATTAGCATAAGGGAAATTGCTTTGGCGGTCACCTTTCAGAACATATATGAAATCTCTTTTGGTTGCCATAAATGAAAAAGGGGGAGTTTGTTGCACATATATTGTCATTGATGTCAAAGTGTCCATGGAAATGGTTAGTTATAGCATAATAACAGATAAAATAAGTGCACGGAAGGATCGAAGGATGAAATGATCAATGGAACAAAATATGGTCAATGGCACAGAAAAGAATGGAACAAAGTATGGTGCATAGATAGAGAAAGTCGTGAAATGATGAAAACAAAAGTGCATATAAGGATTGAAGGACAAAATGATCAATAATGGAGAAAAGAGTCAATGTCGTAGAATAAAATGTGCAGGGTTCTTTGGACTAGTGTGGCAAAGCCGATGTGACATAATGGACTACGATAGATTGTGTGGGGAATATTACGCAGAACAAAATATGTAGGGCACATTGAGGAAGTGTGAAAAATGAAACAATGGAGTGTGACAAGATGAAACCCATATGACAAGCGATGGATTGGAATGCAACAAGATGAACAAAAACTTGGCAGTCAAGTGAGCGAGTCACCAAGAAGCACTAATAGTTTGGTAGAGACACTAGGTGAGTGCATTGCAGGCCAAGTGCGATAGGATGAATACTTGTGACTTGAACCTTGGGCTCCTATTCTATATATGCAGTAGATGCTCTAAATATTAGAATGTGAGTTGTTTCTTCATTCTTGAGGAGATTCTTTGATAAGACTAGGTTATGTTGCTGGATATGAGCTAGAGCTCATTCGTAGGAAGATTTGGTCTATTTTTTTTATTCAAAGAATGTCTAGTTGTAACTGGACCTTGATATGGTCGATATTTGTCCACAATACAACCATCATGTGTCGACATACTTTATTTAGACATAATTGTAACTAACATGAACTTGATTTGGTCAAGATATGTCCACAATATAACCATCATGTGTTCACATACTTTATTTAGACAAAAGTGTAACCAACATGACTTTGATCTGGTCAAGATATGTCCACAAAATAAATTTTACATGTCCACATACAAGATGGTGAACTCAACAAAAAAAATATAAATATGGATGCACTATGTTCGAGTAGGTGTGGACAAGAAAAGAAGAAAATGTTTTATAACTATTCAAGGAAATTGAACTGAAGATATATAAGATTTTTTTGTAAGATTTTTTTTAAAACGAAGTACAGGGTGATAGGGTGGTGCTAGGGTGAGTTGAATCTCACTAAGGATTGGTGTCCTCATCAATTGTAACAGGTTGGTTCCTGAGAGGATTAGTGTCCTTGTTATCTGCAACAGGTTGGTGCATGAGAGGATTGGTGTCCTTATTATCTGTGACAAGTTAGTGCTTGAGAGGATTGGTGTTCTCATTATCTGCGACAAGTGGGTTCCTGTCAAGCTGAATAATTATAAATTGTAAGTTGGTTCTTGTAGAAGAACATAAAGAAATATGTTCTATGGTTTTCTCTCACATTGGGTTACCATGTAAAAATCCTTGTGTAATGTGTTTTCTGCATGTGTTACTGATTAAGTAAGCATCTCTAAATAACTTTAAATTGTTGAAAGGAAATAAAATTGAGAAAAATGATATAATATGGATTCACCCCCCCTCTCATTATTGTTGTAAGTGAGAACATAAAACCCCCTCGTACCCTACATCCCCCCCAATGATCCGAAAATCCTTAGATACCAATCTCAATCTTTAAAAACCCATTTTAGCTTCTAACTTGATTACGAATAATTATTGATTGTATTGAGGTAATTTGAAGAAAAATGATGTGCTTAGTATCCAAAATCTCATAAAATGTTGATTAATTTGAAGATTTATGAGATAAGAAAACATAAAATAAAAGAACTCAAATAAAAAATAATGGATTTACAAAGCCAACTTTGAAGTCACTCTCGAATTATGTTGCTCCAAATCAAATATAGAGTCTACCATTGAGTTTCTTGCAAAAATATGAGAAAATTGAGTATAAGCGCAACCATATTTTGAATCAGCTCAATTTTACCCTCTTTACATGCTAAACGATGCACTATGGCACTCATTAATGACAATGTGGACTAAGAATTTCATAGACAACACCTTAGCACAAAAATAACATCACCATCATACTCCTATCGAGAAAACAAGAAAAATGAGTATAAACAAGCCTATGTTTGGACAAGTATCTCATGGCACACAAATATATGCAACACATAAACTTAGCTTCTCTTGGCATGAAAAATGATGCATCCATACTGTTAGAACAAATATTGAAATTTCTAAACTTTGTGTCCCTCGCCAATTTTTTTTTTGTCAAGTTGCGTTAGCTTTAAATCCTTGTCGCCTAACGTAAGAATTTTAGCCACAGTGAACCTCTAAACCTTTTGCCATTTTCACCAAGCTTCTCTATCGTCAAAATCTCAAATCCTTGCGTCACAATTTGCCAAAATCTCAAAGATTTAAAGTTTTCCAAAGTCTCTTACCTATCTTAGTTCATAATTCCTTGATTTTTGAAATAGGTCTAAAAGTGCCAAGTTATAAAACCAAACTACAATTCTTTATATGTAAATTATATTATTTTAAAATTATTTTATATAATTTAAATTAATATTTTTGTTGTTTTAAAGTTTGTTAAAAAGACAAAAAGTGTGTATTTAGCCAAACCTATGCACCAAATATTTTTATATAAAAAATTATTGGGCCAACTACCCTTCGAATCCAATCTCAAAGCAATCCACCCAAAGCCACACCACATGCCAAGTCACAAGATAACTCACACAAGGCTCCAAGGAGGGATTCTACGGGGGGACCAAAGCTGTGCACTATGTGTCAGAACATAATGGAAACAAATGGTCATATAAAGCACACGATAATTTGTATGTTTGTGCATGTAATATTTTTTCATCTGCACAAATAATAAAATGTGAAATGTCAAGTGTCTGAGCCTGAGCTTCTAGATTCTAAGGCAGTCCATACATAATGCCAAGGAGGAGCTTGCGGGTCAGCTATTATGCTCAACACGTTGATAAATTCATGGTGATCTGAGTTTTGGTGGGGAGCCCCAAATTTGGTGGATAGGTGAGCTTCACCAACTTCATTTTTCAGGAACCATTCCTCGAGATAGCATCCAGTTGTCTGAGCTAGCATCCAATTTTACCCAGGCCATCAAGATCAAGCTCATAGATGAGGGAAAATCAATGCAATCAATATTTATGTTTTATGTGCTAAGGATACTTCAGATGAGTCACATTGGCAGACATTAAGCAAGAGCCTAGAGCGAATTTCAATCATCTCTTGATCGTTTTCAAAGAGACTCCACAACATTTTTAATAGAAGCTTCAGACAAGATTCGTCAATCTGTGGTTGATGTGAGGCCATATGCTCTTGGGAAAACTTATATTGAAAGTGGACATGATATTTATGTAGACAAAAGACATTATTTGTCTAGTTCAATAGTTGTTAATGGTTTATATAGCTTGAATGTAACTAATAACAATCATAAAAGTTATCTGTATGGTTCTAATTTACAACCTCATGAAAGTGGTGCCCAATATCATATATTTAATGAGAAAGTCAAGGAAAAAGTTTCAAAGGTTTACTGGTATAGACATGTTTAACTAGTAGTAATATTGTTCAATAATAGTCTCTGGAAACTTTTTATTTTTCCCCAATTGTTTCCCATGTGCAGAGCAACATGTAATGCAACGAGGACCATCCAATGAGCATTTAAATATTGATAATAATGCTAGAGCATTGAGTGCCAAACATTTATAGCAGAATGCCAATGCATTGAGCAAGCTAGAGGCAATGTTATGTGGGATAGAACATGGAGTGTAGGAGATGTTGTGTAAGTGCCCGAGTGATGAGAATATGCCAGCAGATATGACAGAGGCCAAATGATCAATCGATTAAGTTGAGAGATAACTCACAAACATCAAAACAGAGCATAGTTAAAGTCTAGTGCTAAAATTCCGAGTCATATGGAATCCAATAACAAGATTTGAGGGTTTAAGTTCTTAAGCAATCTGATTTTAGGATCTAGATATCTATTTTGATAAGAGAAGTTATTCAAAATGGAATTTTTTTTATCAATATTCCTATTGATGTCATCTATACTTCTTCATTGGTTCAGGCTCAAATGATTGCTATGCTTGCAATAACTCAGCACCATGGGAAATGGGTACCAGTGATTATACATAATGAGAGTGAGAAGGAAAAAACATGGAGTACAATATACATTTGTGTTACAAGAAGCATGATTCTGCATGAGTTTCATGAGCAAGATCCACGACAATACTTTCCATATCAAAGAGTCTTTTGAAGAGGACAGATGTCCATCAAAGGATGATGATAAAAACTCAACAAATGTAACTTATTGCACAAACTTAATCTCCATTTATCAAGCTATGAAACCACAAATGATTCAGGTCATGAATGATGGTTTGCTTACATTACTTGTGGAAAGACTCATGAATTCAATGGCAAGGAGTTTGAAATCAAGAAAGAAGTTACTTGATTTCATGGAGATAATGATAAAAACTGGAGATTTGATCCTTTTTTCAAGCATAATATTAGTAAGGATGAGTTGGAAAATCAGTTCCAGATTTGTTGAGAAAACAACCAATACACAAGTGGTAGTGGGTATCAAAGGTAAATAAGATGACTCCAAATCCATATTTTTAGGCACAGATGGAAATCCGAGATATAATTGATAGATTTTCAGCAGTAATTCATTAGTTCCACATCATATTTTAAGGACACAGATCACAAGGCATTTGACTTAAGCTATCCTAGATTTATTGCATGATATCATAGATTGTTTTTATTCTTACTTTATTGTTATGATTATTTCCAAAAAAATAGCAAGAGTTTGTTGATTTTATTTTTCTATTTAAGTTATCTTTTTGTAAACACCAACGGGAAACAACCCAAGATCCTTTTTGCATGGGATTGTAATGCAATCTTTTCAATAATATTTAGCAGAACCAAAGAGATTATGAGACCTCATTGAGTTAAACCATGTCTTTTACTGTATTTTTTTTCTCATTTTGTCATTAATCTTCTTTCTTCCGCTCATTCATTTATTCAACTTGTAGAGGTTATAATTCAGTGAGATTTCTGCTATGACTAATTAGAAGAATTCCTTTAAGTGAAATTTTTCCTCTATTTTTCTCTGAGTAAAACAAGACCTGCATCTTAATTGTTTTTCCTTAATTACAAGTTTTATTTGGTAATATTTTTTCCTCTGTCTTGCTATGAGTGAGACAAGACCTATGTCCAGATATTTGAAATCAGTGTCATTTCTTCTGTTGAAGGGAAGGTGAGATTTATCCTTGTTAGATACCTGTCTTTGTGTTTCAGTTTTTTCTTATCTCATTCCTTTTATCCATGCTTATGATCTAAAGGATTTAGCAGATGAGGTCATGCCTTTTTGTTTATGATTTGTAACGGTTGAAAGGATCGTTCAGACCTAGACCCAGAAGCCTCCAATACATTATCAATCACCAATTATTATTTCTTCAAAATGTGCTAAGGCTTACCTCTATTACAACCTAGAGTTAACTCTTGCGACAACACATACCTCGAGATCCATGCACTCATGCTCGAGATTTTCTCCAACCTCAGACTTTGTGTTATATTTGGAATTCATGCCAAAAAATATTCTTAGGTTGGCCTAACGATGGCTCAAAACTTGAACTATATACCCGACCACATTACTTCACACTTAAATATTTTTTTAAGTGTTTTTTTATAAAAAACACTATATTTGTCATATTTGTTAGTAGATATGGTTAATTCGTTGGGTATATTTGTTGGAATATTCTAATTCCATGGGAGGTCAGGGGTTCGAGACCCACCGATCCCCATAACAAATTTTATACCCAGCCCAACTTGGGCTTTTGGAAGGTGTCACGTCGCGCCATTTCATTGGCTCGCATGTTGTCCCACTATTGGAATATGCCAAATGTACCTGCCACATGTGCATATGAACGTCCACGTCACCTCCTAACTTGTCTTCCACACATTCATTTGGAATACCACATGTCGGTATATTATTGGTCCACTTGTCTACCTTCCATGTCATCATACAAATGCCACGTCATCTGTACAGATGACAAGTGTCAAAATTTTATTGGTCCAAATGGACCCTTGAAAAGTCCATTTTTAGGTGACACATGGCATGTTGTTGTGCTCCCACATCACCCTACTAATGTCACTATATGTCATGGTGATGTCATCTTATTGTATGGAAAGGACACGTGTCCTCCTTTGACTTTGAATTTTTCGTGTTTGACTTGAACTTTGACTAGCCATAACATTTGCATACGAACTCCATTTCAGGAGAGTTTTGCGCCATTGGAAAGTTATCATTGAGATCTACACAATGATTCCTTTTCGAGATAATTTTAGATGCTCAATGTTTGATCTTTTCTGTATCCTCCTGGACCTCTGTGAGTATTCTAGATCCTCTTGAACCTCTATGAGAATTCCTAGATCCTCCTAGAGAATACCTTCCCATTGACAAACTTTTGGTCCTCCAAAAGTATGAATATTACAACAACTTAGTGATGATAACTCTTACTCGCTCTTCCACCTTATTGAAATGATCTTATCCAATAACCTAGTGATGATGAAACTTCTTTCACTCTTCCACCTTACTGAATATTCTGGGACTAAATTTTCATCTTGGATATTGGATCTTGGATACTATATCAATGTACTTCTATATGATTCTCTATAATATGGTTTCAACTATGGCTCTTTGGAAACTGACACTAGTTCAAATCTAGTTCCAGTTCTAGATCATATATTCCTTCATAACAAAAATATGCTCACTGAATCTCTGTAATATCTGAATTTGAATCTTGTACTCAACATCCACTTCCATCTCCTTCTTTGCTGAAGACAGTCTATCTTGGCCAATATGAAACCAAGTCGAATGTTGATCTATGCCTTTCCCTTTTGGACTCTCTATTTCTATACTGTTGATGTATCTGTAGGAGTCTTTGAATGAATTCCCTGTCCATTTCCACTGTCCTTCCCTGAAAGAAACTTGAAACATATTCTTTGTATTCATTTTATTGTTTGACCTGCTTCTGCTCAAGGTATACATCTATACGAATGTGACATAATATCTTGGATAATATTATAGAAAGCATCTTTACAAGTATATACCTCTTATATCTTTACAAAGAAATATTATTTTTCCTTTACTAGCTCTAGGAAGATTTACATTACTTTGATGCTCTTCCCACATTCAATCTACATGCTCCAACTACATGCATCCTTCTGTTCCTTCACCTTAAATACTTCAGAATAAGAATTTTAACTTAGACAATTTGATCCATATATAGTCCATAGATTATAACAAGACAATTACTATTATCTACATTGTTTTTGAACGACTTAGAGATCTTTATAAGATTCCTCCCACTCATATAACAAAGCAGATATATAGAAACCCTTTACAATATTCATCTCACTTTAAAAAATATATAAGGTGGCTATATATAAATCCTTTACAAAGTTCCTCTCACTCTTTAACAATATATAAGGTGGCTATATAATTTTTTTACAGAATTCCTCTCACTCTTAACATCTACCATGAGTGGATTACAAGCCTTCTAATACAACAATAGAAATAGAATTAGAAGGTATCTACATATGCATATTATCTTTCATTTTACAAATATACATATTTACAAATATCTATTTTGATGCATGGTTTATTAATGGAATCATCCTTCCCTTAGTACTGGAAGGAGTCTCACAGCTTCCTATCTCTGACAATGCCTCTAATGTTGATGTTGAATCTGACATTTAATCCGACACAGAATATGATGTTGAATCCAAGAAACCATTATACCAAATTATAAGTCTTCCCAGTAACCTATATAACCTCTCCTTGTAGACACCAAGAACTAATTTTGTATCTCGAGTAGCTTCCCTTGAATACACAAGTACTTGGCCATCCTAGAATGTGACTGCATATCCTTCATCTTCAAAAGTTGCAACTAAGAGTAGGTTTAATTTCAAATCTGGAACATATAACATATGTTCTATTCCCATAAATCCTCCTTACTCGAGCTATAATCTTACATATCCATACCCTATGATTGCTTGTCTAATGTTAGTTCCATATCCTACATAGCAATATTTGTCGATCTATGAGAAAGTCAAGAATACTAATTTCATCCTAGTCACGTGGCAAGATGAACCACTATCCATGAACCATTCCTCAATGTCTTAATATGTCACACTATTAAGACCATCCATTAAGAAGTATTCTTTCTCAAATCTTTCAAAAAGACTATTAACTTCACTTGGAACTGCTACTTGTCTTCTTGCAAGTTCCTTTACATATTTTTGGTTTTACTTCGGACATAAGTGTGGATGAAGTGTCCAACACTTCTCAATATTATGTCCACTCTTACCACAATAAGAGCAGGGTGTCTTGTTCCCATCTTGGAACCACAATCCCTTCTTGTTATTCCCCCTTTTCCTTTGTTTTTGAGAAATGACCTTTACCTTTAGCCTTCTTCTTGGATATATTTTCTTGCACAGATTGTCTTCTTCTACATTTATCCATAGTATGGTTACTAGTTCCACATGAATCACATGGATACGTAGACCATATATCCCTATCTATCCTACTAGTGGGAAATGTCTTCACTCCCTCATTAGAATGCATATCTCTTCTTGGAGATGTATTACATATTTTACCTCTCCCTGGGATGGAAGGTAAGAATAAGTCCTTATGAAGGACCTCTTCATATTAAGTTCTCCTTACTTCATATGTCCTTGAGAATTATCCATCTCGACGAGGAGAAGACTAATACAAGGAATTGTCTTTCTTGATCATGCCCTTTAAAGAAGCTAGTTTCTCATGCATTAGAGACTTTACATTCTCTAATTGCTAATTGTCATGGAATGGTGCTGGTTCCTGATCCTTAGTCTGCAACTTACTTTCCAACTCATGAAAAATACCCCTATGGAATTCATCATGACATATCAATTGATCTTGAAGCTTATGCTTCTCCTCCTCGAGAGATTGTAGCTGCATCCTTAATTCAAAATTATCCTTCTGAATCTATCGGTTAATGTTCTTCTGTATCTTTAACTTCATGAGAGATTTATTCATTTTGTCCTCTCAACAAGAGTCTTCAAAACCTTCACCAACTTTAATCTTGGACCTCTTCACATCAAATTGCAAAAACACATCAAAACTAGCTATGATACCACTTGATCCGAAGATCCTTAGATACCAATATCAATCTTTAAAAACCCATTTTAGCATCCAACTTTATTCCGAATAATTCTTGATTGTATTGAGGTGATTTGCAAAAAAATGATGATGTGCTTATTATCCAAAATATCATAAAATGACGATTAATTTGAATAATTTTGAAATAACACAATAGAAAATAAAAGAACTCAAATATACAATATTTTATGAGATTTTTTACTTAGTTCCCTTCAAATAGTGAGACTGCTCTTCATCATCTCAAAGTATCAAATTACAATAAAAAATGGACATACAAAACCAAATTTGAAGTCACTCTCTAATTCCGATGCTCAAACTCAAATATAGAGTTTACCATTGAGTTCCTTGTGAAAATATGGGAAAAATGAGTATAAACGCAACCATATTTTGAACTGGCTCAATTTTACCCTCTTTACACACCAAACGATGCACTATGGCACTCATTAATGACAATATAGATAACCTGACCAGAGATTAAATAAGTCAAGATTTGAGAAAGAACCCATATCATATGGTCTTGATGGATGCACGAAATTTTCTAGCTAAATGTGTAGCATGCATCAACAACAACCTTGTATCAGGAACCAACTTTTCAACCAAGTGCACCTCAATGAAGTATCAGTTGATCATCCATAGCCCCCATTGGAGCCAATTCTAGAAGCACAAGTAGAAATATATTCACAAACACAACCAACAAAAGTAGTTCCATCAGATTCATTTAGAGTAGCACCACCACTAAGCACTCAAGCATCACCACCACCAAGCACTCAAGCAACACCATCATGAACACATTGTTTTGTAAATTTTGGCTCTTCACCATTTTTATAAATTTTCGATATCCCTCTTCTTCATGAAAAAGAAGTATTTGAGGGTGGGGAGATGTTGGATAACCTATTGGAATAATTCAACTATGCCTAGTAGTTAACCAAGGAAAATTGTTAGTTTACTATGAAAGGAAGTCGACTATGTAAGTTGAGTCTGTAGACCAACCAGGCTAGTTAGGAATAGTTGAAACTACCTACCAACTAAATCAATGTATAAATATATGTGATCATGGATGTAATAGATATAATAGTGGTGCTTGATCTCATATAAAAAAATACTACATATTGTTGGTTCCACTACTACTTTTCACCCCTATCTCTTTCTATGTATGCATGCTTGTATATTATTGTATAATGATTTTTGTATATTATGTTGTGTATGTTTCCTACTGCTAAATTCCTTGTGTAATCCCTTAGATTAAAACAAGGCCAAATAATATCTTGCTATCCAAGTAGGCTGGTTCTTGTTTCTAGCCATAAGAAAATGAATAAATGTTGTTGTATGATATGCCATAGATTTGGAGTTAGAATTGGAAACTTAAGAAATTTTGAAATATGTTGGGGTAGGAGTAGGTGGTATTTGGTTCAATGGTTCAGGTTTTTATTCTATGTTATGGGAAATCAATCAAGTAGGTTCCCTAGGTATGCTTATTCTTTAGTTTGATTTGCATTCGTAAATTCCCTACTATACCATGGAAACTCATGTACAATCATTAATTCATCAATTTGATGGGTGTAAGATCTAGTAAGCTGAAGAAAATATTGGTATTCTTAGGTTGGGATAGAAAACTTATTTTCAACTATGGGATTATATTTGGTTTGAAGTTTAGTTTGTGAGGGTTCTTGGTTTTCAAAATCAACCACATGTCTTGGAAACTTAGGTTATAGACTTGGAATTTTTCTTTGATTACCGATTGGTTGTGTGAAACTTCATCGTTATTTATATTTCTAGAAAACACACATTAAAAATAATTTGTATTGTCATCCATACAAGAGTGTGGCCCTCATTCTAGCATCAAAATGATAATGTGGGAGAATGTCCTTAATCAACCACATAAGTTCACCCAAGGAAAGGGCCCAACTAGACATTCTTCCATTGAAATTAGAAAATTCTCTTGTTTATGGCCCAACCATATTTACTTATTTATTAATTTAATTTAAATGTAAGTGAAAAATATAGTCTAGTAGCTAACATATTCTAATTCATCCTAGCTAGGAATTAATAATAACTAACATACATGGAACCAACAAAAATAAATGCAATCAATAAAGAGGAAGGAATTCATTGAATTATAAAATGTAGAAATTTCTAGATAACTAACATCAATTAAGATAAGCCTACAATTATAATTGAAAGTTACAACCCCATATCCATTAGTTGGCACGATATATTAAAAAGGTAAGAAAATATATCAATAGACAAGAGAAAAATTCTATAGATGTAGTATCTAATCTTAAATAATTCAAGAAAACCATGAGCAACAAAGAGTAGTCAATAGTAACATAACACCAAATTTCTTCAAAAATGGGGCCAACAAAGGCTTTTCAATCAACATGAAGTTCAGTTAATTTGTCAAAAAAAAAAATCATTTCCTTCTTAGAATCCATATTATTTATACAAAAAAGAGAGCATGGGAAGCTGAAAGGTTCCAACTACCCAACTCTTCACATTCCCAAATTAACTCTCAAGAGGTTCCCCCTCTACATTCATTATATCTTTGACATATTATTTCCAAGACTCGTAAATTTTTCAAATTTTATTATAATGTGGATATTTGTGTTATTCATATTGGGATTAGTAGGCAATAGAGAGCTAAAAATGCTCTATTTTATCCAAAATTTTCTCCAATTTTTTTTTTTTCTAACATGTCTGTGACTTGCGGTACTAGCGTGTGGCTGTGAAACCATGACCTTGGGGCTATTAATATTATGGTAGTTGTGGGAGGTATTTACCCCCACGTGTGAACCTGATGAGAATAGAAGACTCCAGAAAGCAAGAGAAACCCTAATGAGTTGGATAATAACCCTAGAAGCCTTGTCGGCTCAAGAAGATAATTTATATTACGCTATTAGCCTCCAAGAGAAGAAGTCGACCAGAAATAATAATAATATACTGAACAAACACATACCCAGAAGGAGAATTCAGCCCCAACAAAACTGACAGGATTACTATAAATACAGGGCGCCAGTTCTCATTTGCAGCATCTAAGAATTCCAATTTCCCAGTTGGTGCGCACTGTAGTTGCAGTCTGGTGCACAGGTTTGGAGGAGGGTTGCAGGTGCAGCTACAGCAGTAGCTAGTTCTCAGTTTTGGCTTGAATATCTCTTGGCTAGGGTTTGGGACTATCTGATCAGTCTTTTGTGTTGCGCTATCCTTGGAGAGAGATGTGATCCCCTTTGTTTGGCTATCTAGCCTAGGGTTTGCTTCCGGAGGAATTCTCAGTCAAGGTTAAGGTGCTCAGAGGGAGGCTTTAGCCTGTGGTTGGGTGACGAGGGTATCGTCAATTGTAAAACGAGCACACCATATTATATATTCTAATAGGTTATGGGCCCACACCCCTTCAGCTAGCCTAAAATGCTAGAAGGAAACATAGCCACTAGATATTGATCTCGTTGAGGAACTGCCGCTAGGGTTACTAGCAGAAGCAACTTCCAAAAGCACTGCAGCTAGGGTTACCAGTAGAAGCAGTTGCAGAAACCCTAAACCTCTTGTTGAGGCACCTTAAGTGACGAGATTGACCTAATCTCCAGATATATCAGTGCACCCTAGCCCAACGCATCTCCTGGTACTCTCAGAAGGCCAAGACGTTAAGTTTGGATTTCTGGTCAAATCTAGGGTTTGACCAAGTCAAGCAAGCCATGATGAAATCTATGAAATCTGAGAACAAGTTAGATGGAGCTTCTAAATTCAGAGCATGGAAGACAAGGATTGACCTCATCCTTGCTAAGAATAAAGTGCTGGATATTGTGAAAGGAAAGATC
>SNQJ01S0041785.1:35484-45506 GCA_010110895.2 Picea sitchensis
TGGGGGGAAGAGGGATCGAGATGGGGAGTATGTTGGGGTTGTAAGGTGGGGGTGGGGGAAATAGGGATCAAGATGGGGAGTGTGTCGCGGGGGGGAGGAAAGGGCTGCGGAATAGGGGAGGGGGACGGGAAGGAAGGGGGGAGGATTATGGGTGTTACGAGGGAGGGAGAAGGGAAAGCGGTTGGGAACAGGGTTACAAGGAAAAAAGGGGGAGGGTTACGGGGAGTGTGTGAGGGTTTACGGGTGTGTGTCGGGAGGTTTATTTTTTTTAATAATTAAACAAAAAATTATTATTATTTTTTTTTTCACTAGTGTTTTTATTTATTTATGACACTGGTATTTCTTCCAATTTTTCGGCAACAGAGTAATTCTTTACTTTGGATGGCCAAAGGCCAGGTTTTGGTCAAAGACCTTTGAATCGGAGAAACTCAAAATATTTGATTGTGGCCAATGGCCAGGATCAGAAACGAAGCTCTGATACCAAATGGGACGAACACAGCTCTTTCACACAAGAATTATCCAAAATACTTGGAATATAACATAATAATTCATGTAGGAATAATGTATAAAATATGAATAGATAATATAAGATATGATGATTACAATTGAGAATGAGGGCTCGTTTATATACCCACGCAGGGGTTCCCTTAACCAATAGTCATGTCCTTTGAGACATGACCTTTCATTATTAATAATTATTATTTATTAATTAATTATTATGTTATGAATATCTATTTTATATGTATATTTATGTTCATAACGGGGAATCATGGAATGGCCTTTGCCGTGTAAATCCAAGTATTTCTATATTCTTACAATCCTACCTATAAATTCTTACTATCCTAGTTGTTGCTTATTTATTTAAATGTCTTCCTTATACCAAAGTACTTATAAAACTCCTTTTTAAAAAATAAAAAAAATTCACCATTGAAAACCATTGATGTAAAGACAAAAACATCAATTAGTCTTGCAAATTCCTTTCTCTCAACTATTCTGATCAACTAGTTGTTAGAAAAACATGATTGTAGAGCAATAAAATAAAACAAATGCAAAAATAAAACACAGAAGATACACAATACAATAGAGACAGATATACATGGTTCACCGAGTGTGGGCTACGTCCACCAGAGAAATTTTCAGGTCCTTCCTTTTCTTATTATCCAACAAATGAATGGATAAAACCTACACCACACCCGCTGTAACTTCCTCTTCTTTCTCTCACAGTCTCCTCTATCAGAATACAATAATCACACACATACACAACTGTAATAAAATTCCCTCATAAAAGAGGGTTTCCTTCTAGGGAAAAAATCTCTAAAATAACTTCTATTGTCAGATCTGCGACTTTATAATGAACAATCTAGATTGACTACGAAATTACAATATTTTACAAGGTAATTTTTTCCAATATTTCGCTTCGGGGGCACTGCTCCTGAATCCCCCGCCAGGGGGGGCTACAAAAATTGTCGTCACCCCCACTGGACCCCATTGGCGACAGTTGTGGGGGGAAAGCCCCCCCACATCCCCCAGTTAGGGAGTGGGGTCCAAGCACGGATGAAACAAACCTCTGAATCAGGGAGATCACAACCAACACTAACATGTTATTAAGTCATTTGCAACAAACTAATTATTGAATCTAAGCTACCTCACACTCGCCAATTTATGAATGTGGCTATAAGCATTCAACTATTAGACTCATTAGCTGTGACATGTAAAATGAATCAGATGAGGTTGGCAATTTGTGGCTAGCTAGGGATCGAGCTCTTCTTGAACTAATGGTGCATCTCCCAAAATCAAGAGCTCTTTAGACAACTGAGAAATATGTTGGATGGAGAGAAATATATCGTCTCTATTACTTACATAATAAATCTTGGCTGCACAAAAGAAAGTAACAAGGTAGAGGCCCAAAGTGAATAGGCTATGATATGAAAAGATTAGGGTACACACAATTAGATGTAGTACAACAAAATCTTGGGAAATTTTGGAAGAAAGGACCTAATGAACTGATCTGCAAAAATATAAATGCTATCTTGCTTTTGAAGCCTACCTTTTGTTAGGATCTTTAACCCACATAGATCACACATATGCATCAGAGAATGCAAAAAAGTAGAGACAAACACACATCCATTCAATCACATAGAAGACAAAGGATTTACGTGGTAAAACCCTCTAACCTCCAGAGGGAAACATCCACGGGACAATGGCAAAATCATTTCATTATCAGGAACTAGGAGATTACAACCAGCCATAGGCAACCGGGCAGCTTGGGAGAGGGCTCGAAGCCCCCGCTCATCAAATACCTATGAGGCATTGATATTTATACAAATCTCTACAAATCTCTCCTTCAGTTACATGGAACATATTGCATTTAATGCTGCCCCTATATATGCTGAGTGGTTCCAACAAGATATCGGTGGAGAAACCATCGTGAACCAACTAGACCAATTCAGGTCAATTAGTTGTCACTTTCCAACACCTTTCTGTTCCGTCCAATCACGGCAAGGTAGCTAGAGTTTCAGTGAGAACTCTCAACTCTTTCCAATTCAATGTTATTACGTTGACGAGATCATTATATGATACATATATTTTCCAGGTACATTTGTTCGAAATCGAGTGAGAAATAATTAGATCAGTACTGAGTGATTATTTCTGTATAATCCAAGTGCTTCAAGGATTTTTCAGCATTCTGATTCCATTTCTATATTTAAAAATAAATTTAAAACAACAAAAAATAGTGATTCGTGTAGATTTAAGTAGCTGGATTCCAGTGAAAAAAATCATTTCAGAACAAATAGACAACACCCAAACAAATAGACAACGCCCAAACAGAGAACTTGTCAAAATACAATGTACAACCATTAATCTTCGAACGGTGAGACTAAGTCTAAATTCATCACAAACCTACAACTGGTCAAAATACAGTGTACAACCATTAATATTCGAACGGTGAGACTAAGTCTAAATTCATGACAAACCTCAATGATTTTTTTTTCAGATTTGATGTAATCATTTCCAATTTCATTAAATTCAACGAACCACAAAACATACCGTCAAGTAGAGCATGGGTTAGGGTTACAATGAGCAAGGTGCGAAAATCAATTGCGAAGGAAATTGAAAAGGAACAGTTTAGAGTAAAGTTTACTATTTCGAACAGGAAAGCCAAGGTTGTGGTGGTGTCGAGTGCAGTCGTTCAGGTAATAAAATCACTCAAGAAGGTTGAGAGAGACATGAAGAAGATCCAGAACATCAAGCACAATTGTCCCCAGGTTAATTTTTTTTTTGGCATATACATAGTATAATAGTTTCAAACATATATGTATTTTATATATATCTGTGCATGATGTTGATGTCACTGATAACAAGTTGTGTGGGGTTAAGTACGAGAGATTCATTGAGGCGGTGCAAAATTCCTCATGAGAATTATGGCAAAGCAGTGTGGGGTTAAGTACGAGAGATTCATTGAGGCGGTGCAAAATTCCTCATGAGAATTATGGCAAAGCAGTGTGGGGGTTAAGTACGAGAGATTCATTGAGGCGGTGCAAAATTTCTCATGAAAATTATGGCAAAGCAATGTTGCAAAATTCCTCATGAGAATTATGGCAAAGCAATGTAGCCAAGAGATTTGCAAATGAATCATTATCCTCCATGTCCACAGCCCTTAACATTGATGGTCTCATTGATCAATCAAATGAATTGTGCAAGTGGGTGGCCAATTGCAGAGAAATATGGTGGAGAACGTTCAAGGGGTGGTTCATGCTAATAACCATTTCCTAGACACCCAACATATGAGTTGGATGGCTTTGGTATCAGATTATGAACTGAAGCTAAATCTAAATCTCCATGCAATGTTGTAGAGCCATATCTTACTCTTGGTTTGGTTCCCAAGGCTCTCTTTCTGATCCATTTCTGACTGGTTTATGACATCAACACCATACTGCAACTTATCTAGACTTGAGAGCCTCCCACAGAATCAAACTCTATTCATCATTCTCATCAAAGTTGGCATAAGTAAGAAACTAGATATTAGCAAACTCTAGGCGATGCATGAACATCCATATGTCCTTTGTACTTTAATACATTTCACACATAGACTCATAAGCTGATACATTCAGGATGGCACAGGAAATGGCAAGTGTTCCAACAAATGTCTCTCTTGGAATTTGTTACTAGCATCCATTTCTCAACGAAGCACTTGATGTGTACAAATTACAAACAACCTGCAATGAAACATGACAAACAAACATGCACATCGATTTTTTTTTTCCATCAAGCGCCATTCAGAATAACATAAAAATTAACCTTATCATAATCATATCATACATCCAATTAATCAAATGGTAAATAATTCAATATATCTTTTTTTATAAAAATATAATAAAAAACATTTACATTTATTGTCAATGACAATGTAAACACAATATTTTTTTCAAAGTTTTTGAAAATAAAAGAAATAATTGTTGGATGGAGAAGGCAGTTTTGCTTACTTGACATGTGAAGTAGAGTGTTGTGTTTACAAAGTATGTGGATGATTTATTTAAGCAAAAAACAATACTATCAATAAAAACTAGATGTATATCAATTTTTAAAATGAAAAAATGTAAAAAAGATATTATTACTATTATTAGTCTGGTTTTTCATTCTTCTATTAATAGTTGCATGCATACTTACCATTTTGACAAAGTTTTGATAGAATTATATGATTTTCTAATTTACATTATATTTTGAAGCTTAAGTTTTTACTTTAAGGCCTTATTTGGCCTCATATCTAATCTAGGCAGGGGTGAAATATTTGGTTTGAAATTTATCAAATGAGGATTGCATTACATTATACATCATGAAGTGAATTAATGTTAGCTTTGATGTTACCATTAGTTCATAAACATTTAATGTTTATGCCTTTTGTTTATCCTATCCTAAGTAATTCCAACTAACATTATGTTGTGGTGTCCAAAGGCTGTAGATGAACACTGTGTAGCTGAGCGCTCTCGAGCCATAGTAATTCCAATTAACGTTATGCTTTGGTGTCCAAAGGCTGTAGATGAAAACTGTGTAGCTGAGCGCTCTCGAGCCATAGCTTGTATGCAAGATCAATGTCTATATCTTCCTGGAAAGCATCATCCATTTCCTCAGATGTTTGCAAACATTCTTGTGTCAGTCTTATCTTTATTTCCTTTGATCTAGACAAAATTAGGATGGAGGAAGGATGACTTGAGCTCAATATGTCCGGCTTGGGGTGGCGTGGGGATTAATTACTAGCGAAAAATTCTTTAGAAGTCCGATTTACCACTGCGAAAGGCCATGGAGCCTGTAAAATCTTGTCAGACTACACAAAGCTTAGCTTTTCCAAACACAACTCATCTCGTTGGAGCTATTTCAATTGCAATTACATACCAGAGGCATTACTACAAGAAGAGTCCGCCTACAAATACACAAAAATGAAAAAGTGGTAAATTACCTTGCTAGTCATCAAACTCTTGCTTCTTGGATTCATTCTCTTAATTTGTTGTAAAGGAAAATAGACCGCTCTTGCTTCTTGGATTCATTCTCTTAATTTGTTGTAAAGGAAAACAGATCGCTGACTTTGTGTACATCTCTTCTTTCTTATCAATTTCCTAGTTTATTTTCTTGCAATTTCTCTTTAACAACAAATTAACACCTTATTTGCCTATGATTTCTGTGTTACAACAAATTAACAATCTATATGGTTACTACATTGAATTTTTGAATTTTAATCAGTATAGCAAGCAAATTCAATGGAAAGAGCATAAGAAGAAATGAGAAATTTTGTTTACCGAAAGCTTCTTGTTGTTAAGAGGGAAGCCACAAAATTCTTGAATATTCTTTTCTCTGATCCTGTAGCGTCATGAATTCCTATTCCTATCGTTATCGTTCCTGTCTATTCTTAACCCTTCCCTCTCCATCCTTTCGCAACATCAAAATCCACATAGTCTATCCAATGCAAGAAGCCTTACCGGCCCGACCAAGCCCTACCAGCCACACCGATCCTTTACCTTCTTTGAGATAGTAGTTTCCCACTGCTAGCGAAGCCCGATGTCTAATCTTTGGTCGGCGAGCTTCTCAGATAATAGTACTCCGCAATAAAGAATATCGTGCCCCAAAAAATCTATAAATGGTTTTGACATTCATCATGTTCGAAGCATGACTTGATTTAATAATGTGTGTTGTTCGCCTTGTCAAGCTCATTCAAGTGAATATACATGGATAATATTGTATGTCTTGATTCTTCTCCCTTTCTAATATTGCTGACACAATCTCCCCTTTCTGTACCAAACCAACGATACCAATCCGTACCAAGCATATATTCTTTATAATTATGGATGGTAGGAACCAGATACACCTGCCAGAGATGCCCACTAGAGACCCTCGATACACATGGGCTTGAATCTTCCTTGAAGCATTGTGTAAGTTTATTGGTGGGTTTGCCAAAAGCAGAAGTTTAATTAGTTGAGAGCTATAATGTAGAATATGCACGTGATGCAATCCTTAAGAGTTCACTTTGGCAGAAGCCATTGTCCCAATACAAAATCTATTACTCGACTACCAAAAGGATGCTCTAAATCTCCCCATGCTTCTATCTTCTATGTCCTTTCCCAAGGCTCTATCGAAGAGTTTCAATGGTAAAAAATTGAGTATTTTTTTACTTTTTTGTCCTTGGTTTAGAAATTCTTAATGGGGAAGACACAACAAACCCAATTGAAGGCGCCCAACCACCACAAACACCCAGTAATAAATGTGTCTATAACTCCCTAACAAAATAGGGTTTTTTCCCTATATTTGTCTTGCAACTATTGAATTTCTCAAGGGCAGACAACTTGCACCAAATATTTCTTATTTCCCTTCCACTGAAACCTTGGTATCACACGAGATAAACCCTAATGATTGGACTAAAATGCTATTCTTATAGGGCTTTAAGATAGCTGAAACNGCAACTATTGAATTTCTCAAGGGCAGACAACTTGCACCAAATATTTCTTATTTCCCTTCCACTGAAACCTTGGTATCACACGAGATAAACCCTAATGATTGGACTAAAATGCTATTCTTATAGGGCTTTAAGATAGCTGAAACGCCGCTCTCGCTCGACATAAAACCTGTAAACGATGCCAAAACCACGATCTTGTTTATATTGGTGCCATATGCGTCTAAAATCTGATTCGATGTAGAAGGCATCTTTAGAGTCACTCATTTATGGAGCTCTAGACTAAGATGAACAAAGAGGGATGATATTAAATATGTGTGTCTTGGTATCAAATTTGAGGCTCTAGATCAAATGATTTTGAGATAAAGGTAGATCCGCACAAGCCACGAAAAGGAAGGCTGACACATACAAATATGAGGTCTCCATCTGCAGGAGAGGATGCCACTCAGAGTTCCGTCGTAGCAACATGTTATCTAAGTGTTTTGAAACCTAGATTATTACATTCCTCAAGTCACTAAAAAGTACAAATTCAAATCTGTCTGCCATGTTATAAGAATATATGATTCAAGATCTTTTCATTGAAGTGACTTATAAAGAATTGTATTAAATGAGCATAAATCAAAATGCACCATTAAAGAAGGTAAAGTTCAATAATTAAGAGACATAAGCATCATATCTGGACACAAAAACTTGATAACGGAGTTCGTACCTAGTGGACTACGTCTCTGGGTCCTGCTCTCAAATGGGTAGGCCTTTTTATTAACTCAACAAAAGAATTTGGCAAAATACATAAGTATACCTCATTCTGGAATTAAACTGTAGAAGCTTTGCTTAGATCATAAAACAGACAACACCATTGAATTCGTGGCGTCGAATTACCCAAAAATGACTATCTCCATGCCTCAATCCGACTTTGGCACTCCGAGGCCCTTGAGAAATCTCGTCTCGGTTTTTGTGCCTGCTCCCTGCATTTAATTCTCTGTACTACATCTCAGTTTCCGTGCCCGACCATACCATCGCCCATCCTCCCCTCCATCCGTGGGAAAACTCAGTTTATAAACAAAAAGTGGGGCGAACTACATAATGTAGTCCGTTGGCCCAACAATGGCAGATGCTATAGTTAAGGCGTTTGTATAGGGGGAGTTCCCGGGGTCGAGCCCACGAGCCTCCCCTTTTGGGTTATAGTTATAATGTATACATATATGTGGAATGGAACTTCGCCAACTTTGGAGTGTGGTTTAGATTTTTTGGAGTGTACTGTTTTTCCCCCAGATTTGGCGGGCCCGCCTTTTATTTTTATTTTTGAAATTCGGTTTTTGGGCCCTCATTAGGCATTTGCCCACTGCCATGTCACAGCCCATGACTGGGCTACGTGGCAACCAACCATTGGGCCATGCCAACCACATGCATAGCCACCTTCCACATAAACTGCCATGTCACCATACGGTCTTCCACGTGGCTGTACAGACTGCCACATGGCACTTTTTCATTGGTCCACAGATTGACCCAAAAATGCCAAAAATGAGTGACACGTGGCAGCCTTTGGTGCTGCCACATCACCATGTTGACGTCATGATGACATCAACATGACACATGTCACCTTCTGCATGTGCCACATACACTGTATAGATGCTGATGTCATCCGTACTGATGCTGACACCAACATTACAGATGCTGACTCATCCCTTGCTGACTGGGCTAAGTTGACCAAAAATTTGACCGCAAATATATTTCGATCTGTAACTCCGTTTGACGAGCCTTTGATGCTGTTGGAAATCTCATGACGCGCTCTTTGCGAAGATGCCAATTTAATTGAGTTTTGAGGAATTTGAATTTTTTCCCTTTCTCTATTTGCTAAGGCCTTTCTGAGCTTCATGAGTTGATGTTGTGAATTCTGAGCTATCCTTAGTCTTCTCTGGATCCTTTTTGGATCACACCTTCCCACTGAGAACTTTTTGGATCACCAAAAGCTTTAATCAATCAACATATAAGAGAGGTAAGAGTTCCCTCACCTTGTCCTTCTCAATCCACTTTGCCTTGCTTGGATGTGTGCCCTTTAATCCTACTCGAAGATAATCAACATCACCCCTGCATGAAGTCCTCATCCTTCTGTCCATGATGATATATTCCTTTAAATCATCCAAGTACTCAGGAGCAAACTCATCAATGCAGGTATTGAAACTTTCTCATCCTGATCCATGATCATGGGAGGCTAAAAAAGTTTCAAGTTCTCTACATTTACAACTAAGTGGATCTGCATATAAGGTGGAAGATCTAGACGAAAATCATTGGTACCAATTTTCTCCAAAATAGTGAAGGTTCCATAACGGATGGGCTTGAGTTTCTTGCCTTCACCCGTCAATCTTTCCTTGCTGATGTGGAGCCATACCTGGTCTCCAACCTGGAACTGATGATTAACCTTGTGTTTGTCATACCGAGCTTTATACTGTGCTTGACTTTTCTCCAAATATTCCCTGACTGCTTGGTGTACCTGCTGGATCCTCTGGATGAACTTGCGGGCTCTGTTTTCATTTCCTTCTTCATTTGAATCAACATCTCTCCCATACATCAAGTCCAAAGGAACTTTAGGTAAATACCCAAAACATGTCTCAAAAGGTGAACACTGAGTGGAGGAATGTAAGGCTCAGTTGTAAGCATGCTGTACATAGGGTATCTGATCATCCCATAACTTGGGATGCTTTCTCCAGTAGCCTCGAAACAAAAGTACCACTGTTCGGTTAACAACCTCTGTCTATCCGTCGATCTGTGGATGGAAATCAATGCTCCTCTTCAACTTGTTGTCCATCATCCTCCACAAGCTTGTCCAAAAATCCCCAAGGAATCGAGTATCTTAATATGAGATAATGGATGTGGTTAACCCGAAGTGAACCCAAACACACTGAAAGAAGAGATTAATAGTATGCTCAACAATGATCTGCTTTTTACATGGCATTAAGCTACACATCTTGCTGAACCTATCCACTTCAACATACAAATAGTCATGACCCCTTTTCGACATTGGTAAACCCCCTACAAAATCCATGGAGATACTTTCCCATGGATGGGATGGAACAAGAAGTGG
>SNQJ01S0041786.1:34828-46802 GCA_010110895.2 Picea sitchensis
ATGATCTCATCTATGCACAGTCAGGATATTTGTACACAGTACTTCCTGATCTTCCTAAACCTACACCATTTGGCCAAGACAAACCTGGGATGTCTCATTCAGCAGATGGACTAATAGGTGCCACCACACACCATGGTGAGAAAAACTATACTGCAACCACTACAGCCTCGGCCCAAGCACCTTCTATCCAACAGAAGAAGATTGAAAAAATTGTACCAGAGTGTAAAGATTCGTTCTGCACAAAATAATCTCATGTATCTAGAATGGTTAAAAATTTCCAACCCTTCCAACCACATACTCATGATAGCCTTCCATAAATGAAGCAGCGTGACGTCTCCAGTAGGGCAAGTAGCTCACCAAGATTCAGATTCAACAAACACTTTTTCCTGTCCCTCGGGCACTCAACGCAATGGAGACCATTGCTTCCTAAGGAGGGATAATTGATCAAGTTGGATATTAGTTTCTACCCACCTTTTCCAAGTGGCTCAAAATAATTTTCTAGCAATTTTGGCAATTTACTATTTTTAGAAGTTTTTAACTTTCAGGGCCATTTTGAGGGCCTAAATGAAGGTTTTTCGGGAACAATATTGCCAATTATATCTAAAGTCGTGATTTATCCCCCAAAATTAATCTCCTCAATGATACCTTTCCAATGGGCTATCACACGCCTAAAATGGAGATCGTATGCAAAAGTTACGAGCCCAGGAAGTTGATGTACTAACTTACCCAAACGGGGCCCACATGACTTTTGGCGCTTCATATCCTAGGGTTAGGTTTTTGGATGTCTATTGTTTTTTGCATTCCTGTTTATTATAAAAATTACTTCAAAGCCTCATTATAATCATCTTCTTGTGAATGCGAGTAGCTGTCACATCTCTTCTGAGAGATAAGCTGCCACCATTCTCGCGAGTCTTTCGCTCTATATTTTTATAGTCTCTGTAAATTTCTTTCATTAATAGAAATCATATATTATTGTATATATTTTTTTATGGTTTCATCTCTAATACATTTATGTTATATTATTGGATATTTGCGATATCTCTATGCATTTCTTTATTATATCTCCGCTCTCATTTCATACCGAAAATAAATCTGGATCAATGGTATCAGAGCAGGCTGCTCTTGATCATTTGTTTCAGTGCATGTCCCCAACGAGGTTCGATTATAGCAACTTGGGTCTCTAGTTTGTCTCTCTTGAAGAAAATCACTCTCGCACACCCAAGAAACCCTTAATGGCGGAAGAAAAGAAAAATGACGGAGAAAACGATCCTATCATTCTGCTTCTTGAGCAAGCTCTCAAGCAATAGAGGGACGAAATGATGGAGAATTTTTCCCACATCCTTTAATGCCTGTCGATAGAAACAATCACATATTCATCAAGTGGCCACTTTGGAAGCACCTCGCCTTTCAAGGTACAAGTTAATTTTGATATTCCTGTATTTGAAGGATAGATATATGCATAAGCCCTAGACAAATAATTAAATCTGCTAGAAGGGTATTTCTCTGTTCACAATTTTTCTAATAGACTAATGATCACCTTCGCACTCCTTAAAGTTCTCCCTCATGTCAAACATTGATGGCAAACTTATTGGGAGAAAAGTTCCATAGAGGAGTCTGAAATATATGGGTCCGAGCCCACTTGGGATTTTTTTGTGGACACGATAAAGGAACAATATTACCCTATTGCAAACTATGAGGACCAATACATGAGATGGACCACACTGTGGAAAGAGAGGGGCCAAGCAATTCTGAAGTTCACCAATACCATCCATACCTTGCGCACCAAGCTGGGTATCAAAGACTCCGAGCAACATTTGGTTCTGAAATACCATGAGGCTCTACATAGATACATCCAAATTGAAATGGATTTTTTGAACATCTCATCGCTCAGTGCTGCTTATCGATATGTTGTTCAAATCGAGAAGAAATTTAAGCACCAAAACAAATGGGATTTTAGGTATGCAAATCCGCAACAACCAAAGTATGACAAATATGGCCCTAACAAATAGTCTCCCAAAAACCAGTCTAAGCCACAGGAAAATAAGGGTCACAGGAAGACAAAGAAGGACACCAGAAAATGGTGTGATTTCCACAAAAGCCCTTAGCACAACACCAATCAATGTCGCTCAAAACAATCAGAAGTGGCCAAGATCAAAGACAAGGAGCCGAACAATGATTCAGAATCTGATTCTGAAAATAGTGTTAAAGGACAGATCATTGATGCAGACCCCACTGCTATTGTTTGGACCACATCAATTCAAGCAGAAGAACTAAAATATCTTGAAGAGGGGGAGCTCCTTTTTCTTTCAAAAATGTGGGTGAAGGGGACCCCGCTACATTTTATTGTTGATAGTGGAAGCCAGAAGAACCTCATCTCAACAGAGGTCGTCAAATAGGTGGGATTGTCGACAACACCACACCCATAGCCATACAACATCCGGTGGCTTCGCCAAGGATGAGATCATCGTGTCAGCCACTAGTTTCGTTTGGCATACGACATCTAACCCTTCAAGGATGAGGTAATATGTGATGTTTCTCCACCAGATATCTGTGATGTTCTATTGGGCCAACCACAGATGTGGAAGTGCCATATTGTATATCAGTCTCGACTCCATAGTGTCATTTCTTCTCTGGGGTTCATCTCTATAGAATACCAGAGGTATTTTCGACTACTCTACCACCTAAAGAGTGTCGCAAGGTAGTATCTCATACTACAAAATTCAGCTTCTTCATAATCTATTCAAAAGGTGAACAAAAGGATACTGCAACCACTATAGACTCGGTCCAATCTCCTTCTATCCAACAGAAGAAGGTCAAAAAAATTGTATAAAAGTGTAAATATTCCTTATGCACAAAATAATATCATGTATCCAAACTGTTTAAAAAGGTCCAACCCTTCCAGTCACATGCTCGTGATAGCCTTCCATAAACTGAGCAGCATGACGTCTCCAGTAAGGCAAGCAACTCACCAAGATTCAAATTCAGAAAATGATTTTTCCTCTCCCCCGGGAACTCAATGAAATGGACACCATTTCTTCCTAAGGAGGGAGTATTGATCTAGGTCGATATTGGTGGCCACCCACCTTTTTCAACTGGCTGAAAATTGTTTTCTTGCAATTTTGGCAATTTACTATTTGTAGCCGTTTTTAACTTCTGGGGTCATTTTGAGTGTCTAAATGAAGGTTTTTCGGGATTGAGCTTCTCAATGATAGCCTAAGGAAGGAGTTATCCTTAAAAATAAATCTCCTCAATGATACCTTTCCAATGGGCTATCATACACCTAAAATGGAGATCGTATGCAAAAATTATGACCCCGTGAAGTTGATGTACTAACTTACCCAAACAGGGCCCACATAACTTTTGGTGCTTCATCTCCTAGGGTTAGGTTTTTTKATGTCTAGGGTGTTTGGAATTCCTGTTTATTGTAAAAAATCCTTTAGATCCCCATTGTAATCATATTCTTGCGAATGTGAGTAGCCATCACATCCCTTATCAAAGATAAGATGCCACCATTCTAGCAAGTCTTTTGCTCTGTATTTTTACAGTCTCTATACATTTTTTTAATTAATGGAATAAGTGTATTACTATATATCTGTGTTTATGGTTTCATCTCTAATATATTTCTGTTAGATTATTGGATATCTTCAATATCTCTATGCATTTATTTATTATATCTTCGCTCTCATTTCGTGCTGAAAATACATCCAGACCAGTGGTATCAGAGCAGGTTGCTCTTGATCATTTTTTTCAATGCATGTCCTTGATGAGGTGCGAGTATACAAATTTGGGTCTCGATCTTGTTTCTCTTAAGGAAAATATCTCTCACACACCCAAGAAACCATCAATGGCGGAAGAAAATAAAAATGACGAAGAAAACGATTGTATCAATCTGTTGCTTAAGAAATCTCTCACGCGACAAAGGGACGAAATGATAGAGAATTATTCCCACATCCTTCAACGCCCTCTGATAGAAACAGGTGCATATTCATCAAGAAACCACTTTATAAGAACCTCTCCTTTCAAGGTATAAGTTAATTTTGATATTCCTGTATTTGAAGGACAGATAGATGCAGAAGCCCTAGACAAATGGTTAAATCTGCTAGAAGGGTATTTTTCTGTTCACAATTTTTCCGACAGAGAAATGATCACCTTCGCACTCCTTAAATATCTCCCTCATGTCAACAATTAGTGGGAAACTTACTGTTAGAAAACTTCCACAGAGGATTCTAGAATATATGGGGCCAAGCCCACTTGGGATTTTTTTGTGGATGCGGTAAAGGAACAGTATTACCCTGTTGGAAATTATAAGAACCAATACATGGGATCGACCACACTTTGGAAAGAGAGGGGCCAAGAAGTTCTGGAGTTCACCAATACCTTCCATACCTTGTGCACCAATTTGGGTATTAAATACTCTGAATGGAATTTGGTTATGAAATACCATGGGGCTCTACACAGATACATCCAAACTGAAATGGATTTTCTAGACATCTCATCACTCGGTACTGCTTATCGATATGTTATTAAAATCGAACAGAAATTTAAGCACTAGAAAAAATGGGAGTTCGGGTTTGCAAACCCGCAACAACCAGAATATGAAAAAGATGGCCCTAGCAAATAGTCTCCTAAAAACTAGTTGATGCCACAGGAAAAGAAGGGTCAGGGGAAGACAAAGAAGGACACCAGAAAATGGTGCAATTTCCACAAAATCCCTTGGCACAACACCAATCAATGTCACTCAAAACAGTCAGTAGTGGCTGAGATCAAAGAGAAGGAGTCAGACCCTGATTCAGAATCTGATTCTGAAAATATTGGTAAATGATAGATCATTTATGCAGACCCCACTGCTATTGTTGGGACCACATTAATTCAACCAGAAGAACCAACATATCCTGAAGAGGGGGAGCACCTTTTTCATTCACAAATGTGGGTGGAGGGGACCCCACTACATTTTATTGTTGATAGTGGAAGCCAGAAGAACCTCATCTCAACAAGGGTCGTCAAATAGGTGGGATTGTCAACAACACCACACCCACAACCATACAACATCGGGTGGCTTTACCAAGGATGAGATCTTCGTATCAGGCGGTAGTGTCATTTGACATATGACATCCAACCATTAAAGGATGAGGTATTATGTGATGTTTCTCCATTGGATATTTGTGATGTTCTCTTCGTCCAACCACATGTGTTCCACCTAAAAAGTGTCGCAAGGTAGTATCTCATACTACAAAATTCAGCTTCTTCATAATCTGTTCAAAAGGTGAACAAAAGGATATTGCAACTACTACAGCCTCGGCCCAAGCACCTTCTATCCAACAAAAGTGGGTAGAAAAAATTGTAGAAAAGTGTAAATATTCCTTATGCACAAAATAATCTCATATATCCAGATTGGTTAAAAAGGTCCAACCCTTCCAGTCACATGCTCGTGATAGCCTTCCACAAATTGAGCAACAAGATGTCTCTAGTAAGGCAAGAAACTCACCAAGATTTAGATTCAGCAAACACTTTTTCCTCTCCCCCGGGCACTTAATGAAATGGATACCATTGTTTTCTAAAGAGGGAGGATTGATCCAGGTCGATATCAGTGGCGAACCACCTTTTCCAACTGGATAAAAAACAGTTTTTTGGCAATTTTGGCAATTTACTATTTTTAGCAGTTTTTAACTTCTGGGGCCATTTTGAGGGCCTAAATTAAGGTTTTTCTAGATAGAGCTTCTCAATGATATCCTAATGAATGATTGATCCTACAAAATAAATTTTCTCGATGATACCTTTCCAATGGGCTATCATATGCCTAAAATGGAGATAGTATGCAAAAGTTACGACCTCAGGAAGTTGATGTCCTTCTTTGTCTTCATATCCTAGGGTTAGGTTTTTGGATGTCTAGGATTTTTGGAATTCCTATTTATTATAAGAAGGCCTTCAGAGGCCCATTGTAATCATCTTCTTGTGAATGTGAGTAGTCGTCACATCTCTTATCAGAGATAATATGCCACCATTCTAGTGAGTCTTTCGCTCTGTATTTTTATATTCTCTATACATTTTTTTAATTAATAGAATAATTGTATTACTATATATCTGTGTTTAGGGTTTCATCTCTGATATATTTCTGTTATATTATTGGATATCTTCAATATCTCTGTGCATTTATTTATTATATCTCTGCTCTCATTTCATGCCAAAAATAAATCTGGACCAGTGGTATCAGAGCAGGTTGCTCTTGATCATTTTTTTTAGTGCATGTCCCCGACGAGGTCCAAGTATATCAAGTTGGGTCTCGATCTTGTCTCTCTTGAGGAAAATATCTCTTGCACACCCAAGAAACCCTTAATGGAGGAAGAAATAAAAATGATGAAGAAAACGATCCTATCAGTGTATTGCTTGAGAAAGCTCTCACACGACAAAGGGACGAAATGATGGAGAATTATTCCCACATCCTTCAATGCCCTCTGATAGAAACAGACACATATTCATCAAGAAACCACTTTGGAAGAACCTTTCCTATCAATTTACAAGTTAAATTTGATATTCCTGTATTTGAAGGACAGGTAGATGCAGAATCCCTAGACAAATGGTTAAATATAATAGAAGGGTATTTCTCTGTTCACTATTTTTCCGACAGAGAAACGATCACCTTCTCACTCCTTAAATATCTCCCTCATGTCAACAATTGGTGGGAAACTTATTGGTAGAAAACTTCCACAGAGGAGTCTGGAATATATGGGGCCAAGCCCACTTGCAATTTTTTTGTGGACGCGGTAAAGGAATAGTATTACCCTATTGGAAACTATGAGGACCAATACATGAGATGGAACACACTATGGAAAGAGAGGGGCCAAGAAGTTCTAGAGTTCACCAATACCTTCCATAACTTGTGCACCAAGCTGGGTATGAAATAATCCGAAGGACATTTGGTTCTGAAATACCATGGGGCTCTACACAGATACATCCAAACTAAAATGGATTTTATGCACATCTCATCACTTGGTGATACTTATCGATATGCTATTAAAAATAAGAATAAATTTAAGAACGAGAACAAATGGTAGTTTAATTCTGTAAATCTGCAACAATGAAAGTATGAAAAATACGGCCCTAACAAACAGTCTCCCGAAAACTAGTCCAAGCCATAGGAAATGAAGGGTCACATGAAGACAAACAAGCACAGTGGAAAATGGTGTGATTTCCACAAAATACCTTGGCACAACACCAATGAATGTCGCTCAAAATAGTCAATGGTGGACGAGATCAAAGACAAGGAGCTGAACCATGATTCAAAATCTGATTATGAATATACTGGTAAAGGACTGATCATTGACAGAGACCCCACTACTATTGTCATGGCCATAACAATTCAACCAAAAGAACCAATAGATCCTAAAGAAAGGGAGAACCTTTTTCATTCACAAATGTGGGTGAAGGGGACCCCATTGAATTTTATTGTTGATAGAAAAAGCAAGAAGAACCTCATCTCAATAGAGGTCGTCAAACAGATGGGATTGTTGACAATGTTGAAAAAAATATTAAATTTTTTAGCCTTAAGGCCTAAATTTTATTTTTTCGGGTTTCAACTTTTCACAAAACATGAGTTTTGTTATCAATCCCAAACACACAACACCCTTTTCTCAAAGAATTTAATTATTTGGATAATAAAAGGCAAAGAGGCTTAAAAGAATTATAAGAAATCCTAATGCCTTTTCTATGAAATCATTTTAATCATGATAAGTTTTAAAACTAACGGATTTGAGGTTAAGATTGAAGAATTTTCGGGATTCGGGGTTTGCTAAAAACATATTTTTTGATACAAATCAAATTGCGAAATCCCGATCCCCGATTTCCCGAAACGTTGAAGTCTTAGTTAAAACAAGGATTAATTAATTTTCTAATGTGAAAGGTTAAGGGTTAAGATAATCATGTTGTAATTTCGGGATTCGCGGTGCAGTGATAACACATCTCCTGTCATCATGATTCCTGAAATCCAAAATCATGAAACCCCGATGATAGTTCATGTTAAATCAAACTAATTCTATTTTGGCCTTAATCGTGATTAGTTAGTTAATTAAGATGAGTTTAAGTCCTGTCTTTAAAAAAACCCATCGCGATTTCGCGATTTTGGAGATCGGATTTCATCGATGACATACTTCTCGACATTATGATCCCCAGAATCCTGAAAACATTTAATCTCAATTAATTACTTCGCTAAGATATTTTAAGTCTTAATTAACATGTCGCAATTTTCCAATTTTAGAGATTGGATTTCATCGATAACATACTTTTCGACATGATTTCTGAAATCCCGAAAAACAAAGTTTTCAGTATTAATCTATGATTAGCACTAATTAACCTTTTTCCAAAATAGGATTAATGATAATCATTCTTTCTAAGTTTTCGTTCATGTTTCTCTTTCCGATTAAGTAAAGTGTCTCGAGTTTTCTTTAAAAATCCGAAGGCGCCTAAATACGGACATTAAATGCGTGTCTTAGAAATATATCCTCTGCATTAAATGCCTTGAATTCTTGATAGTTGTGTCAATGTCGTCACTTTTAAAAGTATTCAAAGTGAGCATTTTAATGTCTGTGTTTTTATTTCATCAAGCACAAGAAACACTTAGCTGAGCTCATTCATTCATTTTTTGTAACAGGTTTTCAATTTAACGTAAATTCATGGCACCGAAAAGGCACCGAAGAAGAGCAAAGATACACAGGAAGGAGATATAATCTCCGACACCACACCACACGCTATAGACTCCATTAAATCTTGGACTCAAATCTCTGAATTTCTGGAATATGAACTCCAGAATGCTCATCCTGATTCTAAGAATCATTGTCGGGACATAGTTGAGTCAAAGCTTCATAAGATCGTTGCGCGCCAGCGGCTCGTGGAATACAATGATATGATCAGTTGGGCCTTGGAAAAGGTCGATATATTGAAGAGGATAATATTAAATGATCAAGGAGTTATCGTCGTCTCATTCAGGCCAGAACACATACAAGTAATGTATAAACTTTCGCCAAATCCTAAAGATAATTTTAATGCCGAATTTTTAGCAGAGTTTTAGAGGAAATAATGCATTGAGGAAGGCCGGACATATCTTGATATGATTAGAGAATGGGCGAGGTGTCCAACAAAGTTTAGATTTGATGCCCATGGGATTTATGCTAAAGCATCCTTGAATGAATACATGGTATATGTAGATATTATGCTATGTAGACTTTTCGAGAGAAAAAATCCCTACCATTTTCATGCAGATTGGGTGCCCTTTTTAGAAGAAGCTTCAGAAGGGAATGCTTTTAACTGGCATAAGATTTTGTCAGATAACCTAACACAGGAAATCTCAAACTACAAAGCAACAAAATCAAAGGGACAACCAGCAGCCTTTTACATGTCAGCATGCATTATGGATGCAATCTATTATGTGACTCCTTTTCCCTTAATGAATTGGAGTTGGAACATTTCTTGTCTAGAACCCATTCATAAATATCACTCAGCCCTTTGGGAAGAAAATTCTAAGGATGCATTTTATGAGGTTTGTCATTTTATTATAATTCCGATGCATAAAATATTTGTTGGATGTGAACCCCCTTGCATTTCTAATGAAATCATATAAAATCTTAAAGCAATTGTTGAATAGTTTATTGAGGAGAATGTTTCCTACATTAGGGTTTACGGTTGTTCCATTCCCCCTCATGCACTCCCTAAATTCCTACTAGACAGATTGGTGTGCAGGGAGGTAGCCCATCAAATAGTAAAGGGCGACATTGGATTAGAACTAAAAGTAACTCAAAAGAAGTCATGGCTAACTTTCCCTGTACATATTGGGAAATTTTCTTTATTAAATCTAGGCCATTCTAAGGTAGAGGATAAATCATTAGAAGAAGTGAAATTAGAAGATATTGAGCACAGAAAGTATGACCCCTACCAAATAATAAGCAGGCATTTTATACATTGTAATCTAAAGGCCTATGAACATGAAACAGTTATCTATGATGATGTATTCAAGGATGTTAAATCCTATGAAGAAGTACTGAACAGAGTACAGGCCATGCCACTTGCCTCACAAACTAGATTCACGTCATTCTAGGGCCATAGGTGAAGTTGCCTACCCAAGAGTTTATAGGGTGAAGTTTCAACCACACCTCCAGAGTAGGAATGGCCTCCCCCAAGGTTTGAAAAAAATACACAGGACAAAGAAAATCCCAAAGGCAAGATGAAGGATACTGAGATACCTTCCCAAGACATAGAGGGTTCCCAAACAAAATAATCAGAGACAAGGAAGGGAAAAGAGCTGGAAACACCCCCAGAAATCCCTAAGGATGTTCCAAAAAGGACAGGAGGAACAACATCAATAGAGATTGGAAGTCCCATCACTTCCTTAACCCCATTGCAGTCAACTTATGGAACCCCCCACGAAGGATCTTTGTATGTCAGCGATCTAGAGACAATTTCAAGGGATGAGATCCCTCCATCAGATTATTTTTTTAGTAAAAAGAGAAGAGCAATGTTGAAACAAGAAATTCATCCGAGAGGAGAGAGGATGGTTAAAAAACATAGGGTCATTATAGATGGAAAGAATCTTAAAGATGGAGAATTTGCTACAGAGTTAGCAAGTACGATGGGTGCTATAACATCAACAAATATATATTTTGTTGGCAGTTTAACAACCATGCTCGAACAAAAATACCAAACAATAACTCAGCTACAAGACAAATTGAAAGAAACTGAGAGAAATATCAGTTAGGGAATACAAAAGGGTCTAGAACCAGATAGATTAAAAGATATTCAAGAAATTCAGAAAATGAAAACAGACTTAGAAGAGGCAAAATAGATAATACAGGTCACACAGGCACAGGTCCAAAAGTAGGAAGAAGAAAATAAACAGTTACAAGATAAAATTAGTTCTATTACTAATCAAATAGTAGAACTTGAAATTTTCAGGACACAAGCATTGGTAATACATTTGAAAATAAAAGAAGAACAACATAAAGTGTTTTTGAATCTGGAAGTAGTCTAGAATTACTTTCAGGAAACAAATAAATCCTTGGAGAATGTTTTCCAAAAGGAAAGGGAAGCAAAAGCGGCTAGAACGACTTTCCAAAAGGCAGTATCCCTCTCAACAAAGGAAGAAGTCGGAAGGATTCAAAATTATCCATTTCAGAACAGGTTAAAGGAGACGTAATACTTAAAGTGTGGGAAGAAAACCTGGCTGAATATAGAAGAATAACCAGAGATGTCAATGATGATTGCCAAGGAATTTTTTATCTCTTAGAAAGGACTTCATTGAATATTAGAAAAAATTATTGTCCCGGATTATTAGGTGAGATTAACATTGCCAAGCACTAGCTAAGGTTCAAAGAAGAGCTAGAGGAAATGAAGATAGAGATCTCAAAAATTAAATTAATCAATATCACAGAAATCGACAAATGGATGGTGACACCAAGCCTAAAGTTGCAAACTATTAAGTTCACAGGGAAGATGATAGAACATCGTTTTCCTGAATTACAGAAAATGTTCTTCATGTTTGAAGCAAAAGAGATACCAGACACTCCCAGAGTTTTTGTGAAATTTTTGGGAAAGTGTGTTCACTGTCTTGAGGCGGAGAAAGGAAGTTCATCAACACAAAAGTAAAAGCATTTTTTTTGAATATTTTCATGATTAGAAATTAGAAAATAAATGTAAATGGTTGACATTATTCATATATGTAACTGTAATCTTAGGAAGCGGGTTAATCACCAACGAGAAAATATTTGATGAAGATGTATAAATGTATTTTCAAAATACTGAGAAAAGGCTTTTTTTGGGGGGGAGAGAGCCGATTGAATTAACAATTTTCCAATCCATCATAATATATGATACAAACGAGATTCTAAATCCTGCCAATTTGTAGTTATGTGTTCTTCAACCTTGTTTACTATACTTTATTATGTTTTTTCATTGAATGTTTTTCTAATGAATAATCAATTTGAAGTTATAT